>JALGBA010001709.1:225000-234406 GCA_023970755.1 Azemiops feae
TGGGACAGGGGCAATCAAAGCACAACAGAGTTCAGCAAAATTCAGGCTGATTTCATTTTCTGCTGCTCCCCCAAATTAGAGAAGTCCTGGGTCTCTCCATCCTTGCCCCCTCGGTGCCTGTTGGGTACCACATGTCTTCCAAGAACAGAACTGGGTTGCCTAGCAACCAAGATGCTCCAGTTTCATCCCATCCTCCATCCGCAACTCCTTTGGCAACTGACTCTGAAGGCCTTCGTGTTTGATTTAATCCAGTTCCTCCTGTCTCTTTCCTGCCTTAACACTTGTTGTGTTTTATCTTTGCTACCACTGGTAACTTAAAGAGAGAGAAAAACACTGCATACATTTGGAGAGGGGGGGGAGTCTTACACAGGGAAAAAAAAGCATCTTTCTCTTTCGGAATGATTGCACACACCCTCCAAAGATGAAAACGTACACCAGAGGAGTACAAAGTGTGTGTGTCTTAGGGAAAGCTGGCTGCGGAAAGACGGGCTGTTCTTCTGACTTCAAAAATAATTGCAGAATGAAGAGGACAGACGACAGAGCAAACTCATGATTGTGTTTGCGGGACTGGCGTCCACAGGGAAGAAACATCAGTTAGTCTTGTCTACACTCTGGGAAGCAGGCAAACAATGCAACCGGTGAGAGCAACAGGAGGCAGGGAAAAGCCAGAGAGACCAGGATAGAATCATGGTTAAAGGAGTTGGACAAGGACATGGGTGTCAAATTCAAGTCACTGACTTGGCCCCACGATGAGACTCCAATGTATCTTGCCAGGCTGTTTATTGTGGAGGAAAAATGAGAACTTTTCATGCTGGAGGGAGCTCCTGAAGGAAAAGTAGAATAAACATTCTACCAAACAATTCTTTTAAAACAAAAAGTTAGTGGTTCTACTCTTCTACATCACAACCTCCGCTCAAAGTTATGAAATGGTCCTTCAGTTATCAAGGCGAAAGTGGCACCATTAGGTGGAAAGCACGCTGTTCTCATTTTTATTTTATTCTTTTGAGGCATGCGACCTGTCCATCGTTGCCACAAACGAAAAGGGGAATAGACATGGAACAGGATCGGCAAATCAAGGGGCGTTTTTAAACCGAAGCAAATTGTCGTGCACGGTTCCCACAAATTCGTCCGAAACCTACTTGGTGACTTTGAAGATCCTCAACAGTCGGAGGGCTCTCAGCACACTGATGCCAAAAGAAGTCCCAGGTTTCACCACAGCCCAGATGACTTCAAAGATGCTTCCCACTATCACCTGTAGGAAAGCAAAGGGTGGTGGGTTCGAGACACAAAAAAAGGGAAAGAAATTACGAGTGAACAGCCCTCTCTCGACAGAAGGGGAGGGATAGGGCACCCCCCTCTCTCCTGCTTACAACACAGTCCTTTCAGCAGTTCCAAGAAGGTTCCACACCCATTTGCACCATTCAGGTGAATAAAACTCCAAGTGGCCTTAATGATTCTCAGAGAGAGTGCTAACGACCAGATGACTGCAAGGAATATAAATCCTTCCATCCTCCACATTCAGTCAGAACTGAAGAAGCTTCTTGGATGAGAAGTGAAACGTCTTCAAGGGAAAGTCCCGTTGCCTCTCAAAAAAGCACCTTTGGGCCAACCGTGACCTGGTTTATCTATTTTCCAAACTGATTTACTCAATAGCTCGTTTTACACATTACACAGAGGCAAACATATTTTCTGTTTGGCTTCCCAGTGGAAATTTAAACAGCTGGCACAACTACATAATACACCAGTTTTACTCAATGCTGCTTCATTGTATTTCTAGGCACAGAGTGCAACAAGAGTCAAACTGTACATAAAAACCTAATACGTATTTAAAAACCGGGTATGCTAAGTGTTTCCATTCTGCTAACAGGATCAAGTGTTGTTTAAATTAGTTGTCTCTCTTTCCTTTTTTGGCAACTCGCTCTTCAATTCACATTCCACTCGACTTCACTTTTCTTTTTTAAGCCAATGGCATATCTTTGCTATTTTGTTCTTTGTAAGGGGGGGGGGGGAAAGGATTTCTTTTGTTTTCTTTCCCACTTCAGCCCAGATGGTCAGAAAATAAATATGATGAGATATAATAATAATAAAAATAATAAAAAGCAGGGGACAAGGAAGAAAGAAAGAAAAAGGAAGAAGTGGCACCCCTGGGTTTTGCAAAACTACCAGGACAGTTCAGTTGAATTGGTATGTAGGAATGAACATAATCTGAATCTGTTTTTTTTTTTTTAACCAGGATCAAAAGGCAGCTGTGAGATGCAGATCTGTTAGCTGAAGAAAAACAACCCGATATTTAAATAAAATGAAAGGAGGGGGATACTTATGCCCCATACTCTTCTGGCACATTGTGTTGCATAGTCCTAAAAATAACACCCCCTTCTATCGGTCAGTACCCAGAAGGAGAAGAATTCTGGAAAGTGCATTGTAAGCAATCATTTGCAACCTCCCGTAAAACAGGAGGGAGTTACTAGTCTGCAGAAATAGAGTCACGAGGAGAAATGAGGGCACCGTCACCTTAACCTATGGGAGGGATATATCGATCGTGATGGGAAAGAGTTCACTTGCTGGAATTCTTGTAACCCCATCCTGGTCTATGTAATCGATCTTGCAGAAGCATCTCAGATCTGCTTGCTCAGAAAAGAAACACTTTTTCATTTTAAGCAGAGGCCAAGACCCTTGTCGTGCTCCCGCCTTGAACCGGCTAAGTCTGGTAGAACAGAGATATGCAACTAAGGAGTCCAGTTTCTCCTAGATCCCTCTGCAGGCACGGATGTAGGCCCAGAGAGGTAGTAACACGGTGGTAGGGAAATACGAGGAAGCCTGTGACTGGGAACTAACTCATCTTATTAGCTATCGTGGTAAAGATAAAGCATTTCCCTGCACAATCTAGGGCAGGGGTAGGCAACCTTGCCTCTTTTATGACTCGTGAACTTCATGGCTGGCTCAGGAATTCTGGGAGTTGAAGTCATAAAAGAGCCAAGGTTGCTTACCCCTGGTCTAGGGGGAGGGTGCTAATATCAATTTGTTAACTGAGGGAGCCGGCGTTGTCCGAAAACACTTCCATGATCATGTGGCCAGCATGACTACATGCCAAAAGAACCCGGAATGTTGTTCCAAGTGAAGTGGTACCTATTTATCTACTCACATTTTCATGCTTTCCAGCTGCCAGGCGGGCAGGAGCTGGAGCAAGGAATGGGAGCTCACCCCGTCCTGCGGTGCTCGGCTCTTGAACCCAGCCTGTCGGTTTTCCAACTTGACAAGCTCAGCATCTTTAACCAAACTTCAGTTTAATGAGGTCGAACCATCAAGTGAACTGAAGCCGCTTGAAGACGTTTTGCTCCTCATCCAAGAAGCTTCTTCAGTTCATGAAGTTCTGGAGAAGCTTTTTGATGAGAAGCGAAACGTTTTCAAAGAAACAAAACAAAACAAAAAAAAAAGAGAGTCCAGTTGCCTTCTGGAAAAAACACCTTTGGGAAGATCGTCTGAGATCTTCTGCCAATGCGAAGAAGCCATAAAGTTTCATTTGTACAAGGGGCTCCTGTATGCAGTGGCCACCTCTCCTATTTTAAAACAGATACATCTCCATGGAAACAGCAGCTGAAGACATATTCCCATTTTAAAGCATTATCTGAGCAAGAGAGGAACAAGAGAAGTTGGAAATGGCTCCTCAATCTTGGGGCAGCAGGTTCAGCTGATACGATATGTCCACATCATCTGCAAACTGCTTTCTTCGTTACCGATTAAGATTCTCCATCATCCAGGTCATGGCTTGTCCCAAAGGTGCTTTTTCAAGAGGCAACTGGATTTTGTTTTTCCTTGAAGATGTTTCGCTTCTCATCCAAGAAGCTTCTTCAGTTCTGACTGAATGGTGGAGGATGGAAGGATTTACATGCTTTGCAGTCATCTGGTCATTAGCACTCTTTCTGAGAGTCATTGGAGGCTTATCTGTGCCCTCAGAGTCAACTGAACAGTGCAAATGGGTGTGGAACCTTCTTGGAACAGCGGAAAGGACTGTGTTGTAGACAGGAGAGAGGTGGTGCTCATATCCCTTCCTCGGTCAGAGCTGAAGAACCTTCTTGGGTGAGAAGCGAAACGTCTTCAAGGAAAAACTACGTCCAGTGGCCTCTTGACAAAGTCCCTCTGGGACATGAGCTGTATGGCACCATTCCTGCTGGCGGGTGAGCTAACCAAGCAAGCCAACACCCAACCGTGTGTGATTTAGCACCAACTGAATTCTCCAAGGGCTGATTCATAAAAGGGGCACGCCTGGTTGCAATCTTGATTGTCCTTATTGGGACAGTCATAGCAGGCAGCTTGATTTCTGCCAACTGCCCAGGCCAGGGCTAGGCCACCTTGGCTCTTTTATGGCTCGTGGACTTCAACTCCCAGAATTCCTGAGCCAGCCATGCTGAGGGGAAAGGGAGAGGTTTCCAAGCTGAGCCATGCCGGCTCAGGAATTCTGGGAGTTGAAGTCCACGAGTCATGAGGGGGCCATAGTTCCCCCACGCTGGCTCAGGAATTCTGGGAGTTGAAGTCCACGAGTCATGAGGGGGCCATAGTTCCCCCACGCTGGCTCAGGAATTCTGGGAGTTGAAGTCCACGAGTCATGAGGGGGCCATAGTTCCCCCACGCTGGCTCAGGAATTCTGGGAGTTGAAGTCCACGAGTCATGAGGGGGCCATAGTTCCCCCACGCTGGCTCAGGAATTCTGGGAGTTGAAGTCCACGAGTCATAAAAGAGCCAAGGTTGCCTACCCCTGGCCCAGGCCGTCGATGCCAACAACGAATCCAACCTAGATTCAGGGTCTGAATAGCAGACCGTGGTTCCTCCATCGAGACCTGCCAGGGACGGAGCTAATTGGTGTCACTTGTGCGGGCGGCAATGGACATCTGCCAAAGGCTCTTTTTCTGTTCTTGCAAATATGACACATCGGAGCCACGCGGTCAGAGTAATCCCTCCAGGGTTTTGTGGAAGGAAGGGTTTAGAAAAAAAAACAACAGACCATGACAATGTCTGCACAACCGTCTCTGGCGCAGACCTTCAGCTGAGTCGCCCCCACGCACAGCACCGAATAGCCGAATTTGGGGGCGCCATTCCGTGCCGATTCGAGATCTGACTTGAAAATGGTCAGCTCTCTGCTAGCCGTTAAGAATATACCGTAGTTGACGATGCATCTCTGTCCTCCACCGTCAAGCCTACCTGAGCAATTAGGCACAATCCTCGCTACCTGTGGGGGGACATCATGCATAAAACCACGATTGCGCAGAGAGGCCTCGCGTCTCCTTCCCTTCTTACCCCAAAGTCGAAGCAATTGAATGAGGAATGGAAGTAGTTCCTTGGACCCAGGCCGTACATCTTCAAAGTCATCTCGGTGAGGAACAAACCCAGGAAGACAAATTCAGCAAAATCTAGAAGGAAGGAGCAGAAAAGGAGCAACAGGTCAGGCCCAACTGGTGGGGAAATCGTGAATTGGGAAGCAACGTTCTGGAGAGAAAACCCAACCTCCCCAAACAATTATCTTTCTTGTTCTGCGTTTATCTCCTTAATTTAATGGCTTCTCCACCAACTCAGAAGACATCAAACTGGAAGGTTCCCGTGAAATCCTCCCTTGAATGATAAAAAGCAAAACTTCCTTTAACAAAAGAAGAGTCACCCCCGGGGAGTGTAAATGATTGCCCACAGAGAATTCCAACACTATTTTACACTTGGTCTCAAACTTTGTGTTGCTGAAGCAACATTGAAATATTTGTTCTAGCTTCCAATAGAGTCCTCTCCTCGGGATGTTATGCCATCCTGGATTGTCTTGCTTTGCTACATCTTAAATCTCATATTTCTATCATTTCTTTCTTTCACTCGTCCCTTTAAAAAAAAAAAACTCTTTTTCACCATGATCCACACAGCTACCCATCTGAGTTAAAATTCCAGTTCTATTGGGGCCTCTCTAGCAGTGCAAGAGAAGAGTTCACAATTAGCCATCCATCCATCCATCTTCCTAACCAAGGTCTCCTGATTTCCACCATCCTTCCAGCTGATGGATCACTATCCCAGTTTCTTCCAACCTAACCTTGTCCATGTAATCGGAAAGCAAATGCAATCCCATAACATTTGACCATCCCTGGATTTAATATAATACAGAATGGAATGGAATGGAATGGAATGGAATGGAATAGAATAGAATAGAATAGAATAGAATAGAATAGAATAGAATAGAATAGAATAGAATAGAATAGAATAGAATAGAATAGAATAGAATAGAATAGAATAGAATAGAATAGAATAGAATAGAATAGAATAGAGTAGAGTAGAGTAGAGTAGAGTAGAGTAGAGTAGAGTAGAGTAGAATAGAAAAGGATAGAATAGAATAGAATAGAATAGAATAGAATAGAATAGAATAGAATAGAATGGAATGGAATGGAATGGAATGGAATGGAATGGAATGGAATGGAATGGAATGGAATAGAATAGAATAGAATAGAATAGAATAGAATAGAATAGAATAGAATAGAATAGAATAGAATAGAATAGAATAGAATAGAATAGAATAGAATAGAATAGAATAGAATAGAATTTGTTATTGGCCAAGGACACACAAGGAATTTGTCTCCAGTGCATAGGCTCTCAAGTGTATACACTATCAACAAAGTGAGAGGCCACAGATCATAAATCATAGTTACAATCATTAATCATAAGATTACAAACCACAAGGGATCAATCATAAGATACCAATAGGGGAAGATAGTAGGAAAGATGAGAAGATGAGAAAGGATGAGAGACGAGAAGACGAGAAAGCTGAGAAGGATAATAGCAATGCAGCCCTACTACATGAGTTTAAATATCTTTAGGACTAATACAGTGCTGTGGGAGTAAAGTGTTCAGCAGAGGGATGGCACGGGCGGGGGGGGAACTGTCTTTGTGTCTAGTTGTTTTGCCGTGCAATACCCTATAGCGGCATCCTGAGGGGAGACATTGAAAGTTTATCTCCAGGATGTGAGGGGTCTGTAGATATTTCCTCAGTCCTCTTTCTGGCTGGTGCGGTATACAAATCCTCAATGGAAAGCAGGCTGGTTGCAATTGTTTCCTTCTGGTTTTTCTACCCGTCAGAAGTCTGTACCTGTCCTGTTTGGGTTGCCGTGCCAAACCAGACAGATGTAGAAGGTACAAATGACAGACTCCAAAAATTCCTCTGTGGAACTGGATCAGCAGCTCCTTGGGCTTGAGCTCTGAGCTCTCTCCTTAAGACAGAAGCTTTCTTCCTCCATGTAAGGGGCCGCAAGCGGACGAGAGAAGGGGAAGAGGAGAGCTGGCTACAAATAATTCAATTTGGTTTTTAAAATCTGTACTCCGTGAGCTGTTTTTTACCCGCTACCTTTGAATAAGATCATTAGCAGCTTCTCTCTCATTGTCTCATCACTAATAGATTAGTTCCATTTCGGCTGAACGTCTCCGAAGTCTGAAGCCATTAGGACAAGGGATTTGCTATTTAACCCTATCCAGTTCTTGGCTGCTTCAGACTTTGTTGCAAACCATCACGCGTGCAAAAAAAAAAAAAAGGACTGTTAATATTTTCGTCTTCGGCTCCCCATTCCCCTTCCAGAATCCACACCTAAAATATTCAGCAGAGATAAGGAAGAGGGCTGGCTTTGAAGACTTCCCCTGTTCTGCATGCTGATATCCACAGGGAGAACGCGATGTAGCTTTGCAGGCAAAAAAAACCAAAAAAAAAAAACCCACCTCCTCAAGGAACTCATTACCTTGCATTCCTCGGGAGGCAGGACCGAGAAAAGACTTGAGGCATGCTGCAATTTGGATCCGCGAGGAACAAGGGTTTCCAGGCAGGGTTCCTCAAGAGTTGGACTAGATGACCTCCAAGGTCCCTTCCAACCCTGCTATTCTATGGTCTATGATTCCACAGAGGTTGAACGTGGGATCCAAACAGCTGGAATCCGAGCAAACTCAACAGGGAAGCCAGTGTCGCTTAACAACCGTCTTACTAACTGAACTGCTGCAGTGACTCCCTTCACAAGAAAAGATATGGAGAGATTCTCAGTCGTTCAGGACACGGCTGGGCCAAAGGTGCTTTTTCGCAAAGGCAAAACTGGACTTTGTTTTGGCTTGAAGACCTTTCGCCTCTCATCCGAGAAGCTTCTTCAGTTCTGACCGAGTGAGGTGAAGTGAACTGAACCGAAGAAGTGAAAAAAGCACTTTTGCGTCAAGAAAGCTCATCAGAGGGGACAAAACACACGTAGCCACACCATTAAACTTAACATCTATTATCCAGGGCTTTGTTTGGCTTCATTGTGTTATCATTCTGGGCGTTCGGAATTTGGAGTGTGCCGTGCAATTAAAAAAAAATAGAATTATTATCTTTTTTTTAAAAAATAGTCTATCTTCATTCACTAATTTTTTCCCCTGAATCGTATCCCCCCCTGTTTTGCGGACGTGAAAGAACACACGTGTAGGATAGCTGTTTTTTTTTAAAACTCAGCAATGTTTACAGGGCCTGACTAAATATCCATCAAATAAATACCAAATAAGGGACTTCTCCATTCAGAATAACGGAGTTGGAAGGGACCTCGGAGGTCATCTAGTCCAACCCCCTGCTCGAGCGGGAAACCCTATAGCATTCCAGACAAATTGTTGTCCAATCTCTTCTTAAAAACCTCCAGTGTTGGAGCATTCACAACTTCTGGAGGCAGGTTGTCCCACTGGTTAATTGTCCTCGCTGTCAGGAAATTTCTCCTTAGTTCTAGGTTGCTTCTCTCCTTCATTAGTTTCCCTCCTTACATTATATTACATTCCTTGAAATCCACTTCCAGGCTACTTGCTCGACCTGCTTTAGAAGATGCTTCGTGCTTTGTTTTCCCTAGAAGTGTTTGCTTAGTGTCTTTTTAAGACACCAATCCTTGGGTTTTTTTGCCCAAGAGATTCATCTTGTTCAACCAGCCTCCTCAGCCGATGCACCTGTCAGCTATTCACAATACCTCTTCCCTTCCTAAGCTTCCATGCTGTTGAAATATTTCTCTGCTTTTATCCCATTTTTTTTTGTGTGCGATTAAAATGGGCTCTGCCTTTTCTTTCTTTCTTTTTCCTTCGCTCTATGTAGCCTGTATAATTTTTCACTCAATTGGTAATTAACAAGAACATTCTTTCTGACACCAGCTGGGAGATGAATGTCTGTTCATAAAGTTCTCTTCTTTAGAGAGGAAAAATAAAATAATAATAATAAAAAAAATCTTCTGCTGAAATCGTTTCTGGGGAAAGTGAACTCTCGTTCCCTCGGTTCCTGCTATTTTATTTTACTTTTTTTTTTAAAAGGAAGAAGAAGAAGAAGAAGAAGAAGAAGAAGAAGAAGAAGAAGAAGAAGAAGAAGAAGAAGAAGAAGAAGAAGAAGAAGAAGAAGAAGAAGAAGA
>JALGBA010001710.1:0-226455 GCA_023970755.1 Azemiops feae
TTTTTAAAAATTGACCCGTTTTGGTGTTGGGAAGGTTTTTTTGCTACAGGATGTGAAATTTTTTTTTGACCCAAATGTAAAAAACCGGACGCCAGAATGGGATTCGGGGTTAAATTTCATGCTTAAAAATGGTGCTTTTTCTAGTTTTTAAAAATTGAGCCGTTTTGGTGTCCAGGGAAGGAAATTCCTGATGCTGGGGTCAGGGATTTTGTTGCTCAGGAGGTGAATTTTTTTTTTGACCCAAATGTAAAAATGGATGCCAGAATGGGATTCGGCGTTAAATTTCATGCTTAAAAATGGTGCTTTTATTAGTTTTTAAAAATTGAGCCATTTTGGTGTCCGGGGAAGGAAATTCCTGATGCCGGGGTCAGGGATTTTTTTGCTCAGGAGGTGAAATTTTTTTTTGACCCAAATGTAAAAACGGACGCCAGACTGGGATTCGGGGTTAAATTTCATGCTTAAAAATGGTGCTTTTTCTAGTTTTTAAACATTGAGCCGTTTTGGTGTCCAGGGAAGGAAATTCCTGATTCCTGGGTCAGGGATTTTTTTGCTCAGGTGGTGAAATTTTTTTTTTGACCCAAATGTAAAAACGGACGCCAGAATGGGATTCGGGGTTAAATTTCTTGCTTAAAAATGGTGCTTTTTCTAGTTTTTTAAAATTGAGCCGTTTTGGTGTCCAGGGAAGGAAATTCCTGATGCCGGGGTCAGGGATTTTTTTGCTCAGGAGGTGAAATTTTTTTTTGACCCAAATGTAAAAACGGACGCCAGACTGGGATTCGGGTTTAAATTTCATGCTTTAAAATGGTGCTTTTTCTAGTTTTTAAAAATTGAGCCGTTTTGGTGTTTGGGGAAGGATTTTTTTGATCAGGAGGTGAAATTTTTTTTTTGACCCAAATATAAAAACGGACGCAAGAATGGGATTCGGGGTTAAATTTCATGCTTAAAAATGGTGCTTTTTCTAGTTTTTAAAAATTGAGCCGTTTTGGTGTCCAGGGAAGGAAATTCCTGATGCCGGGGTCAGGGATTTTTTTGCTCAGGAGGTGAAATTTTTTTTTGACCCAAATGTAAAAACGGACACCAGAATGGGATTCGGGGTTAAATTTCATGCTTAAAAATGGTGCTTTTTCTAGTTTTTAAAAATTGAGCCGTTTTGGTGTTTGGGGAAGGATTTTTTTGCTCAGGAGGTGAAATTTTTTTTTGACCCAAATGTAAAAACGGACGCCAGACTGGGATTCAGGGTTAAATTTCTTGCTTAAAAATGGTGCTTTTTCTAGTTTTTAAAAATTGAGCCGTTTTGGTGTTTGGGGAAGGATTTTTTTGCTCAGGAGGTGAAATTTTTTTTTGACCGAAATGTAAAAACGGACGCCAGAATGGGATTCGGGGTTAAATTTCATGCTCAAAAATGGTGCTTTTTCTAGTTTTTAAAAATTGAGCCGTTTTGGTGTCCAGGGAAGGAAATTCCTGATGCTGGGGTCAGGGATTTTGTTGCTCAGGAGGTGAATTTTTTTTTTGACCCAAATGTAAAAATGGATGCCAGAATGGGATTCGGCGTTAAATTTCATGCTTAAAAATGGTGCTTTTATTAGTTTTTAAAAATTGAGCCATTTTGGTGTCCGGGGAAGGAAATTCCTGATGCCGGGGTCAGGGATTTTTTTGCTCAGGAGGTGAAATTTTTTTTTGACCCAAATGTAAAAACGGACGCCAGACTGGGATTCGGGGTTAAATTTCATGCTTAAAAATGGTGCTTTTTCTAGTTTTTAAACATTGAGCCGTTTTGGTGTCCAGGGAAGGAAATTCCTGATTCCTGGGTCAGGGATTTTTTTGCTCAGGTGGTGAAATTTTTTTTTTGACCCAAATGTAAAAACGGACGCCAGAATGGGATTCGGGGTTAAATTTCTTGCTTAAAAATGGTGCTTTTTCTAGTTTTTTAAAATTGAGCCGTTTTGGTGTCCAGGGAAGGAAATTCCTGATGCCGGGGTCAGGGATTTTTTTGCTCAGGAGGTGAAATTTTTTTTTGACCCAAATGTAAAAACGGACGCCAGACTGGGATTCGGGTTTAAATTTCATGCTTTAAAATGGTGCTTTTTCTAGTTTTTAAAAATTGAGCCGTTTTGGTGTTTGGGGAAGGATTTTTTTGCTCAGGAGGTGAAATTTTTTTTTGACCCAAATGTAAAAACGGACGCCAGAATGGGATTCGGGGTTAAATTTCATGCTCAAAAATGGTGCTTTTTCTAGTTTTTAAAAATTGAGCCGTTTTGGTGTCCAGGGAAGGAAATTCCTGATGCTGGGGTCAGGGATTTTTTTGCTCAGGAGGTGAATTTTTTTTTTGACCCAAATGTAAAAACGGACGCCAGAATGGGATTCGGCGTTAAATTTCATGCTTAAAAATGGTGCGTTTATTAGTTTTTAAAAATTGAGCCGTTTTGGTGTCCAGGGAAGGAAATTCCTGATGCCGGGGTCAGGGATTTTTTTGCGCAGGAGGTGAAAAAATTTTTTGACCCTAATTTAAAAATGGACGCCAGAATGCGATTTGGGGTTAAATTTCATGCTCAAGGTGCTTTTTCTACTTTTTAAAAATTGAGCCATTTTGGTGTCCAGGGAAGGAAATTCCTGATGCCGGGGTCAGGGATTTTTTTGCTCAGGATGTGAATTTTTTTTTTGACCCAAATGTAAAAACAGATGCCAGAATGGGATTCGGGGTTAAATTTCATGCTCAAAAATGGTGCTTTTTCTACTTTTTACAAATTGAGCCGTTTTGGTGTCCGGGGACGGAAATTCCTGATGCCGGGGTCAGGGATTTTTTTGCTCAGGAGGTGACATTTTTTTTGACCCAAATGTAAAAATGGACGCCAGAATGGGATTCGGGGTTAAATTTCTGATGCCGGGGTCAGGGATTTTTTTGTTCAGGAGGTGAAATTTGTTTTTGACCCAAATGTAAAAACAGACGCCAGAATGGGATTTGGAGTTAAATTTCATGCTCAAAAATGGTGCTTTTTCTACTTTTTAAAAACTGAGCCGTTTTGGTGTCCGGGGAAGGAAATTCCTGATGCCGGGGTCAGGGATTTTTTTGCTCAGGAGGTGACATTTTTTTTTTGACCCAAATTTAAAAACGGACACCAGAATGGGATTCGGGGTTAAATTTCATGCTTAAAAATGGTGCTTTTTCTAGCTTTTAAAAATTGAGCCGTTTTGGTGTCCAGGGAAGGAAATTCCTGATGCCGGGGTCAGGGATTTTTTTGCTCAGGAGGTGAAATTTTTTTTTTGACCCAAATTTAAAAACGGATGCCAGAATGGGATTCGGGGTTAAATTTCTGATGCCGGGGTCAGGGATTTTTTTGTTTAGGAGGTGAAATTTGTTTTTGACCCAAATGTAAAAAGAGACGCCAGAATGGGATTTGGAGTTAAATTTCATGCTCAAAAATGGTGCTTTTTCTACTTTTTAAAAACTGAGCCGTTTTGGTGTCCGGGGAAGGAAATTCCTGATGCCGGGGTCAGGGATTTTTTTGCTGAGGAGGTGACATTTTTTTTGACCCAAATGTAAAAATGGACGCCAGAATGGGATTCGGGGTTAAATTTCATGCTTAAAAATGGTGCTTTTTCTAGTTTTTAACAATTGAGCCATTTTGGTGTCCAGGGAAGGAAATTCCTGATGCCGGGGTCAGGGATTTTTTTGATCAGGAGGTGAATTTTTTTTTTGACCCAAACGTAAAAACGGACGCCAGAATGGGATTCGGGGTTAAATTTCATGCTTAAAAATGGTGCTTTTTCTAGTTTTTAAAAATTGAGCCGTTTTGATGTCCAGGGAAGGAAATTCCTGATGCCGGGGTCAGGGATTTTTTTGATCAGGAGGTGAATTTTTTTTTTGACCCAAATGTAAAAACAGACGCCAGAATGGGATTCAGGGTTAAATTTCATACTTAAAAATGGTGCTTTTTCTAGTTTTTAAAAATTGAGCCGTTTTGGTTTCCAGGGAAGGAAATGCCGGGGTCAGGGATTTTTTTGCTCAGGAGGTGAATTTTTTTTTGACACAAATGTAAAAACAGACTTAAGAATGGGATTTGGGGTTAAAATTTATGCTCAAAAATGGTGCTTTTTCTACTTTTTATAAATTGAGCCGTTTTGGTTTCCGGGAAAGGAAATTCCTGATGCCAGGGTCAGGGATGTTTTTGCTCAGGATGTGAAATTTTTTTTTGACCCAAATTTAAAAACGGATGCCAGAATGGGATTCGGGGTTAAATTTGATGGTCAGGGATTTTTTTGCTCAGGAGGTGAAATTTTTTTTGACCCAAATTTAAGAACGGACGCCAGAATGGGATTCGGGGTTAAATTTGATGGTCAAAAATGGTGCCTTTTCTACTTTTTAAAAATTGAGCCCTTTTGGTGTCCAGGGAAGGAAATTCCTGGTGCCGTGGTCAGGGATCTTTTTGGTCAGGAGGTGAAATTTTTTTTTTGACCCAAATTAAAAACGGACACCAGAATGGGATTCGGGGTTAAATTTCATGCTTAAAAATGGTGTTTTTTCTACTTTTTAAAAATTGCACCGTTTTGGTGTCCGGGGTCAGGGATTTGTTTGCTCAGGAGGTGAAATTTTTTTTTGACCCAAATGTAAAAACACACACCAGAATGGGATTTGGGGTTAAATTTTATGCTTAAAAATGGTGCTTTTTCTAGTTTTGATCGGTGAGGAGCTCTTGTTTTATTTTCTTTACCCCAGGGTCATCAGGATTTGGGACCCTGTGAGGCATGAGTTGGGTGGCAGTTTGTGGATTGGAGATAATTGCCTCATTAACCTCTTTGCGCTCGCTTTTGTACTTCGGCAATCTCGATAGCGCATCAGCTAGGAAGTTTTTTCTTCCCGGTATGTACTTTAGAGTGAAGTTGAAATGGTTAAAGTACTGTGCCCACCGTACTTGCTTTGTTGACAATTTGCTGGGAGTTTTCAGTGCCTCTAGGTTTTTTTTTATCTGTCCATACTTCAAATGGCACCTTGCTCCCTTCTAGATAGTGTCACCAGTTTAACAGCCCCCACCTAATAGTGAAGGCCTCCTTGTCCCAGATTGCCCATCTCCTCTCAGTTTCAGTAAATTTTTTAGAGGTGTAGGCACTGGGTTGTAGAACTCCACTTTTGTTCTTCTGCAGTAATACAGCTCCGACTGCCACGTCACTGGCGTCAGCTTGGATTACAAAGGGTTCCCCTGTGCAGGGGTGCTTTAGGACTGGTTCAGCAGCAAATAGTCTTTTTAAATTCTCAAAAGCTGTTTGACAGCTCATAGTCCATGTAAGTGGCTGGCCCGGTCGTGGTTTTCCTCCTCCTTTGCCTGTTTTGAGTAGTTCTGTAAGGGGTAAGGCAATCTCGGCAAAGGAGGGGATGAATTGACAGTAGAAGTTGACAAAACCTAAAAAGCTCTGAAGCTTTTGCGAGTCTTTGGGGGCTGCCATTCAATTATAGTACTCACTTTGGCTGGATCCATTTCAATGCCCACGTTGGAAATTCTGTAGCCAATATAATCTAATTGGGTCTGGTGAAATTCACATTTTGACAATTTGGCATAAAGCTTGGCATTCAATAATTTCTTTAACACTTCTCTCACCAGCTTTATGTGATCAGTCATATTCGTGCTGTATATCAGGATATCATCAAGATACACCAGAACCCTTTGTACAAGTGATCATGTAGGACCTCATTAATCAACTGCATGAATACGGCTGGGGCTCCCTGTAGTCCAAATAGCATGACTTTGAACTGATAGCTCCCCATAGGACAGTTGAAGGCAGTTTTCCACTCGTCTCCCTCCTTTATTCTCACCCGGTAATATGCCTCTCTCAGGTCTAATTTAGTGAAGACACTCCCCTTAGCCAGATGGGTTAATAAGTCCTTTAGGAGGGGGAGGGGATATTTGTTTTCCACACTCACAGTGTTGAGACCCTTATAGTCTACGCAGAGACGAAGAGACCCATCTTTTTTTTCTTTGAACAACACAGGGGCTCCCACGGTAGATTTGGCCCGTTTAATGAACCCCCTCACTAGGTTTTTGTTCATGTATTACTGCATCTCCTCCATTTTGAGGGGGGACATAGCGTACATTCTTGGTCGTGGGAGTTTGGTTCCTGGCACCAGTTCGATAGAGCAGTCATTGGGTCTGTGAGGGGGCAGGACATTGCATTCTTTTTCACTAAATGCCTCCGCTAGGTCCTGGTATTCATTGGGGATGAGTGGTTCACCTGGTGGCGGTGAGGCAGCCATGTGCGCTCGCTCATTGGGTGGCCTAAAGTGTCTCGCAAAGTCAGTTGAATCAGTGGGAGGCTTAGGTCCTATAGGTAGTCTCACAGTTCTCATTCTTTTCTCCCACCAGATAAATGGCTTCCATTTGTCCAACCAGGCTAATCCTAGGATCACAGCCTCAGTCATTTTGGGGGCCACCAGGAAGCGAATAAACTCCCAGTGCTCACCTATTTCTAGGCGTAGGGGCTCAGTTAATTGTGTGACTAGAGTCCCTCCCATCAGGGAGCCATCTGCTTGCTCAAACCTCACAGGTTTGGAGAGCTGTTTTGCACGTATGCCCATTTTCATGGCAAAGGGCAGGCTAATAATGCATTGGGTGCATCCAGAATCGATTAGCACATTTAAGTCCATTTGTGCCCCCGACTTAGGGATTATAAGTTTGGCGGGCAGTAAAAAAGGCGGGATTTGTCAACTCACCATCGGGTCATTCTCTCCTTCGTCGTCGCTGTCAAAGGAGGGTAGAGCAGGGGCGGGTCCACCTGGAGTCCTGGCGTCCTCCTGTGTGGGGGGTGTAATCTGGGCAACAGGTTCTTGTGTGACCCAGTTGGATTTTTCTCTCGTTAGCCGCTGGGCAGGTTTCCTTCTCGCCGCTGGTTCTGGTCTGCTCTGCAGGTAGGGGACTGGACAGGTTGCTGCTCGATGTCCCTCCTGTCCACATCGAAAACACTTAATTGACAGGCCTGCAGGTGGCCTGGGTCTCTCAGCCATCACAGTAGTTGGAGGTTTTCGTGGGAGTGATTGTTGTTTGGGTTGCTCTAGCTGCTGCTCGGATTCAGGTGGGGGAGGCTTCTTATAGCGGGAGAGCTGAACATCTAGCTTCACCGCTGCCTGGTACCATTCTTGCAGCTGATCAGGTACTGCTCGATAGAAGCAGGCCTGAGAGAGGTGATCGTCTAATCCCTCAATGAAGTGATGGATTAGGGATTGCTCTGGCCACCCCTCTATTCAACCTGCTATCTTGCGAAATTCTCGCACATCTGGAGTACTTGTTTTATTTTGTGGATTTGTTCTCTTGCCTTGAGGCCAAGGGATGGGTCCTCAAATCTTTCTCTCAGCCCTAGGAGGAAGAGGTGGGGGTCCTCCAATTCTGGGGCTTGCTCATTATATAAATTGTTCAGCCATTCGGATACTTATCCCTCTAGGCTGGACGCAATCACATCGACCATGGCCCTTGGGTCTGGGTAGAGATAGGCCCAGCAATTCAAATGAGAGCGCACTTGGTTGAGAAAAGAAAATCAGCTTCTCTGGGTCCCCATCGAAGGTTGCTCTGAAAGGTGGTTCAATTATAAGCTGTTGGGGACCCCACTGTGGCTGTTGCTGCTGGCCCCATCCTGGCTGCAGATTTATGCCCAGGGGTTGCACGTTCGGGGGCTGTGGCCAATCTCCTTGCTGTGGTCGTTCTCCCACCAGCTGCTGATCTCCTGGCTTCTGCACCATCCCAAGCTGTTGCAAGGCCTCTATTAGCTGTGGCAAGCTCAGAGGTTGTTGACCATCTACCTGGTGGGGATGCCAATCTCCCCATTGCTGCAGAGGCCTTAGACTGGGATTCCCTCTCTCTTCAGGGCTGGAGTCCCTGGCAGGGGAAGACAGGATCTGGAAGGCTGTCTGATCTGCAATGGAAGGGCTGCAGGCTCCTCTCTGCAGGAATTGATTTCTGCTTCTCACCTCTGGGTTTTCAAATCTTTCCAGTGACTCACTCAAAACTTGAGTGACAGGCAATCCGTTATCTCTCCACCGATTTGCATTTGTCTGCCAGCCGTTTGTCTGCCAAAATTCATCTTCCCACAGCATGCTATCTGTTGCTTCCCCCTCTGGGGTATCAGCAGCTGCCGGGTCTTCAAGCAAACTCCCTTTTTTCATGCTAGATTTTCCTCCTGAATTTTTTCCAGCTTCTCTCAAGCCTAGGAGGAAGAGGTGGGGGTATTGCACCCCCAGTTGTTTGAAAAGGATTTAGATCTTGGCATGATGTCATGGTTCTGACTAATGGAACACTTCAAAGAACTTCCAGGCATTGTTTATCCTAAAAAGTCTTTAATCATATGAACACAGTGTCGGCACAGCATGGATGGATGCCAAGATCTGAATTTCCCTTTCTTTGCACATAACATTCCAGGCTATTCCCCTCCCCTATTTTGCAGTCATGAATCACATTTTCCAATCAGCCTGAAGGGCAAAGATTCACTTCCGTTCTGTATCCCGCGCAGTCCTTATCTTTCTCCTCCCCTCCCACCATCATCTGAATTAACTCTAAAAATACCAGACAGTTCTGCATATCTTGTCAAAGCAATAATATCCAATATTAGCAGCGTTGACATAGATCTGATAGACAGAGTGCCTGAAGAACTATGGATGGAGGTTCGCAACCTTGTACAAGAGGTAGCAACTAAAACCATCCCAAAGAAAAAGAAATGCAAGAAAGCAAAATGGCTGTCTGAGGAAGCTTTGCAAATAGCTGAGGAAAGAAGGGAAGCGAAAGGCAAGGGAGAAAGAGAAAGATACACCCAATTGAATGCAGAATTCCAGAGAATAGCTAGAAGAGATAAGAATGCCCTCTTAAATGAACAGTGCAAAGAAATAGAAGAAAACAATAGAATAGGGAGAACCAGAGATCTCTTCAAGAAAATTGGAGATATGAAGGGAACGTTTCATGCAAAGATGGGCATGATAAAGAACCAAAATGGCAGGGACCTAACAGAGGCAGAAGAGATTAAGAAGAGGTGGCAAAATTACACAGAAGAACTATACAAGAACGAGCTTAGCATCCCTGATAACCACAATGGGGTGGTCACTGACCTTGAGCCAGACATCCTAGAATGTGAAGTGAAATGGGCCTTAGGAAAGCTGAGCAACAACAAAGCTAGTGGAGGTGACAGTATTCCAGCTGAGCTATTCAAAATCTTAAAAGACGATGCAGTAAAAGTGCTACACTCAATTTGCCAGCAAATTTGGAAAACTCAACAGTGGCCACAGGATTGGAAAAGGTCAGTTTACATTCCAATTCCAAAGAAAGGCAATGCCAAAGAATGTTCAAACTATCGCACCATTGCACTCATTTCACATGCTAGTAAAGTTATGCTTAAAATCCTACAAGCTAGACTCCAGCAGTATGTGGATCGAGAACTTCCAGAAGTACAGGCAGGATTTCGAAGAGGCAGAGGAACTAGAGATCAAATTGCCAACATACGCTGGATCATGGAGAA
Source organism: Azemiops feae (assembly GCA_023970755.1). NCBI lineage: Eukaryota > Metazoa > Chordata > Lepidosauria > Squamata > Viperidae > Azemiops > Azemiops feae. The sequence goes on from JALGBA010001710.1 coordinate 9,484, forward strand.
AGCTAGGGAGTTCCAGAAAAACATCTACTTCTGCTTCATTGACTATGCTAAAGCCTTTGATTGTGTGGATCACAACAAATTGTGGCAAGTTCGTAAAGAGATGGGAGTACCAGACCATCTTATTTGTCTCTTGAGAAACCTATATGCGGGTCAAGAAGCAACAGTGAGAACTGGACACAGAACCACTGATTGGTTCTTAAAGAGATGGGTTTTTACATTTGGGTCAAAAAAAAATTTGGCCTCCCTGGCACCCATGTCCCTAACCCCACCATCAAGAATTTCCTTCCATAGACAACCAAAATGCTCGATTTTTAAAAACAGGAAATTGCACAATTTTTAAGATTCAAATTCCACGCCAAATCTCATTTTGGCATCCGTTTTTTCATTCGGGTCAAAAATAATTTTGGGCTCCCTGGCACCCGCATCCCTGACTTTTAAATTCAGGTCCACCCTGAATCTCATTTCAGTGTCTGTTTTTTCAATCGGGTGAAAAAAAATTGGCCTCCCTGGCAGCCGGGTTGCTGACCACGTTAGAAATTTCCTTTCCCAGACACAAAAAAAGGGTCGATTTAAAAACAGGAAAAAGCATAATTTTTAAGCATGAAATTCCTCCCTGAATCTCATATTGGCACCCTTTGTAGCATTCATGTTGAATCAAATTTTGGTTTCCTGGGCAGCTGTGTCCCTGACGCATTAGGAATTAGGAATTTTGTTTCCCCCGGTCACCAAAAAAGGCTCGATATTTAAAAATAGGAAGCAATACCATTTTAAAGCATGACATTCCTCTTCGATTCTTGTCCTGGCCTCTGTTTTTGCATTTGATTGAACCAAATTCTACCCACCCAGGCACCCATGTCCCTGACCCCAGGATCAGGAATTTTTTTCACCAGGCACCAGATTTGATCAATTTTTTAAAAGATCAGCAAGCACTATGTTTAAGCATGAAATTCACACCAGACTTTCATTCCAGCATCCATTTTAGCATTTGGGTTGAAATTTTGTTTGACCTCCTCCTGATCCTCTATTCGCTATCCATGGCATCAAGAATTTTCTTTTTTTTAATTTTATAAGTTTTATTAATTTTTTTAAAAATTACAATTTTTAGAGCTTAATAAACAACATGTCTGGGTTCACATATTTAACATTAACTTCTTCAATATAAATCTATTTAGTACTGCAGAATCTAGTATTTTTTCCTTGATCTTCCTTTCTTCCCCATATTTTTTCCCTTTTCCCCTCATTAAACAATTACAATTCTTAAATTGTTAATGTATACAAAATTAGATATAAACATCATCATATTTTACTAATGTTATAGAAATAACAATAATATCAATTCATAAGTCAATATCCTGTTTTTCATGCTCTTATTGAAGTTTGATTTCCCATCAATATTTAAAGTATCTTTGTCAGTTATGCTTTTCTCAATATTAATTACATTTATATAGCCAAAAAATTTATTCATACCAATTCTCCTCTTATTTTCAAATTTCCCATATCAAAAAAAGAAGAAAAATGCTATTTTAATTCTAAATCATATCTTCCATTATAAAAATCTAGTTGTATCTAAGGGACATCCATTCTTTTAATCATATTCAAACAGGTATATTAAACAGATAGTGCCCCGTCAATACATCAAATCCTGTTTTTTAAATCTAACTCTCGCTATCTTTCTTTCTTTGCCAAGCAGCTTTCCAGGCCAAGGCAATTAAATTGCCCAAGAATTTTCTTTCTATTTTTGTGAAAGCTGCTTGGCATGAGAAAGACAATTTAGGTAGAGTATTTTTTGGGGGGAACTCTGCCCATCCAGATTCCCTCGACATTTCCCCTGCCCGCTCTATGTTCCATTTTTCTAGGATCTTCTTCCTTGTCATCAGGTGTATTTTGGAGAAAGGAGTAAAGGGTATTTTGTATTTTCATTGTTAGAGGTGGGTCTTGCAGTATTTTACTTGTGTATGGCAGTCCATATTTCCCTTCTCCTATCTCCTCCATCTCTAAGTCCATTTCTTCTGCTTCACCCTCTGATTTCTGGTTTATTTGTTCATACTTTGTAGTTGTTGTCTGGGAGCTTTCCAGTTGTAGCTTCAATTTGGTGATTTGGTCTTTTATATCATCTAGGTTATTTTTAGTCTCATTATGGTTTCTTTTTATGTCCTCTTTGTGTGCAACAATTGTTTGATGAATTTGCTGTAACATAGAAAGTATTTCCTTCTGAAAGGTGTTTGTTTTTTCTTTTTTTGTATAGATTTTATTAGTTTTTATAGGGTTAGGAATAAGGTGGGATCAGTGTTGGGGTTGGGATTTGGGTTTGGGTTAGGGTTAGGATTAGGGTTGGGGTTTTTCCAAATAACATTCTCAATATTTAGCAAACAGCATAATGTCTGGTTTCATGTGTTTAACAAACAATAATAGATAAAAGTTAATTATCATAATTATCATATGTTAATTAATCACTCAATAGCCTTCTTCTTGCTAATATATATTCAAAATTGCATATCACATTCCTTTCTCTCTAACTCGTTTTTCTAGCCATTGATAGAAATTATCCCATGTTCTAAAATACACTGAGTCTTCTTTCTCTTTAAAGTCAATCTATCCATTTCTGCACACTCGAGGATTTTCTTAATTAGTACTTCTTCAGCTGGTAAATTTTCATTTTTCCAATGTTGGGCAAATACAATTCTTGCTGCCGTTAGTATGTGTAGTATTAAATATCTGCAATCTTTCTCATAATTAGCTCCTATTATTCCTAACAAAAATAATTCTGGTTTAAAGTCTGTTTGTTTTTTAGTCATTTTCTCCAACCATAAATGTATTTTAACCCAAAATCTTTTTGCTTTAGGGCATGTCCACCAGATATGATAATAAGTGCCTGGTCTTTGCATTTCCAACAGTTTGAAGTATTTTTAAACATTTTTGCTAATCTCACTGGTGTCATATGCCACCTGTAAAACATTTTATATAAGTTTTCTTTATATGCCACTGCTTTAGTTAATTTAATATTTCTTTCCCATAACTTTTGCCAATCTTCTAATTCTATATTATATCCAAAGTTCTTTGCCCATGTTATCTGTTCTGTTTCAGCCGAAAAGACATCGAGGCGAGGCAGGAGTAACAAACATAACTGTTTATTGAGATCACTAACAGAACAGAACACAAAATGGCGCCAAGGCCTTTTATACTCCCTTGCAAGGGACAGCGTCAGCCAATCAATGCAAGGCTAGTCTCCCGCCTTGCGCATGCGCACAAAGCTGGAGACAGCCTGTTTGGTCCTGGGCAACCACGTGGTTTGCCCGGGCCTTCTGCAGCCTCCTGAGCCTGCTGAGTCATTCAGCAGTCCCAGGACATAACACCATCATTGTTTCTTTTACTTGTTCTTCCTCCATCTTTAAGTTTAACAGAAATCTATAGAGTTTCTTAATCAACTTTTCATCTGTTTTTAGCAGTATCTGATCAAATTCTGTCTGCTCTTTATAAAATCCCATTGTTTTAACATCTTTTTCATATCTTGTTTGAATTTGCAGATATGGCCACCATGCTAGATCAATACCTTGTTCTTGTAAATCTTGTCTGTCTTTCAATTTTCCTTCATTGTCCAAAATATCTTTATAAGTCACAACTTTATCGTAGTTAATTAAATTTGGGTAAGCAAAAGCTTCCTTGTTGAAAGCCATTCAGGTATCTTAATATAAATTTTTTCTTTTATTTTTTCCCATTCTGAAAGTGCATTCCTTATAAAATGGTTTTGAAAGTATCTATGTATTTTATTCTTCCCATACCACAGAAAGGCATACCAACCAATTTGTAGATCATGCCCCTCTAGGTACAATAGTCTTTTGTCTCTAAGCATTATCCATTCTTTAAGCCATGTTAAAATAGTTGCTTGGTAGTATAACCTCCAGTCCGGCAGTCCAAATCCTCCACTTTCTTTCGCTTCTTGTAACATTTTCACTCTAATTCTAGCTTTTTTTTCCTTGCCAGATAATTTTCAATATTATTGTATTCAGTTCATCAAAAAAGGCTTTTCCCAGCCTTACAGGAATCGTCTGAAATAAAAAGAGTATTTTTGGTAAGATATTCATTTTCACTGTTGCTATTCTCCCCAACATTGAAAGTTGGAAGTTTTTCCACTTTTCCAAATCCAATTTTATTTGTTTTAGCAGTCTTACATAGTTATCTTCTTTTATTGTTACACATCTTGCTGTTAGATAAATTCACAAATATTTAACTTTTTTAACTATTTGAAGATTTGTTTTTTTTTTATTAGTTGATTTTTTTGTTTTTCTGTTAGATACTTTGTTAGCACTTTAGTCTTTTCTCTGTTTATTGTCAACCCTGCCACTTCTCCAATTTTTTCTATTTTCTCCAGAAGTTTGGTGCTTGTTTCCAATGGATCTTCCAATATGAAAACCAAATCATCTGCAAATGCTTGTAGTTTATATTTTTCATCTTTTATCTCCAGTCCTTTAATTTCTATATCTTGTCTAATGTTTCTATTCAGTACTTCCAATGTTGGTATAAATAGTAATGGAGATAGTGGGCATCCCTGTCTTGTGCCCTTTTTAATATTGAAGTTTTCTGTAAGATCCCTATTTATAATTATTTTGACTGTTTGTTTACAATAAATTGTTTTGATTACATTTATAAAGTTTTTTCCAAAGTCCATTTTTGCAAATTGCTGAAACATAAATTGCCAGTTTACATTGTCAAACACTTTCTGTGCATCAAAGAATATTAAAGCCATCTGTTTCCCTGAATGAATTTCATAGTACTCTAACACATCAAGAATCATTCTTAAATTATTTTTTATCTGTCTTTTAGGTAGGAAACTATTTTGGTCTGTATGTATAAATTTGATCAAAAATTTCTTTAGTCTTTCTGCCATTATTGAGGTGAAGATTTTGTAATCCACATTTAATAGTGATATTGGTCTATAATTTTTTATTTGCGTTAAATCAGAGTCTTCTTTGGGTATTAAAGTAATGTTGGCTTCAGTCCATGTATTTGGTATTTTAGCCTCCAGGAGAATTTCATTACACAGTTCTTTCAGGATCGGGCTTAATACATCTTGTAGTGATTTATAAAATTCTGCAGGTAATCCATCTGAACCAGGAGTCGTATCCTTTTTTTTGCCTTTTTAAAGCCTCTATAATCTCCATCATTGATATTTTCCCATTTAATATGTTTTGAATATTCTCTGGAATTTTTGGTAAGTCTGGTTTTGTAAAGTACTGCTGTATTTTTTTCTTTTGGAATTTCCTCTGCCTTATAAAGTATCTCATAATAATATTTAATAATTTTTTTTAATTGTATCATTTTGAAACTGTAATTCACCTTTTGGATCTTGCAGCTTGTTTATCAATTTTTTCTCTTTTTCAGTCTATATGCTAACCATCTCCCCGGCTTGTTGGCATTTTCAAAGAAGTTCTGTTTGGCCCTTTTAATCTGTTGAGCCATTATTTCCATCTTGGCTAAATTTAATTTATGTTTTATTATCTCCATTTGTTTCTTAAATATTTTCTTTTGTGGATCTATTTGTAATTCTGATTCTAACTTTCTGAATTCTTCCTTCAACTTTAACTGTTGTTGTTTCTTTTCTTTATTCTTTTTAGCGATATAAGTTATAGTTAACCCTCTGAAATATGCTTTAGCCGTATCCCACACATTTTGAACCAATGTTTCTTCTTTCTTGTTTATTTTGAAGAAAAAATCCATTTCCTTTGTCACTAGTTGTAAAAATTCTTTTTCTTTCAATATAGATTTATTCAAGGACCATCTTAATTTTTTCTTAGTTCCTCTCCAAGTCATCTTTATTGGGTTATGATCTGCCCAAACATTAGTTTCTATCTCAATTTCTTGTATCATTGTATTAAGTTCCAAAGATGTCCATATCATATCAATTCTAGACCATGATTTATGTCTATTTGAGTAAAATGTATATTGTAATTTCTTTGGATTTTTTTCTCTCCATATATCTTGGATACAGAGTTCTTCTGTCATTTTTAAAAATGCTTTAGGTAATATATTTCCTCCTTTTCTCCCTTGTTTGGTGCTTTTGTAGTCCAAAGTTCCATCTGTTATTGTATTAAAGTCTCCCATTATACAAAGATTTTGATAGTTTAAATCTAATATTTTTCTATATAGTTTTTGGTAAAATTGTTCTTGTTTATCATTTGGTGCATATATTGCTACCATCAGTATCTGTTTTTGATCCATCATTATTTCCACCATTAATATTCTCCCCTCTTCATCTGCATAGATTTATTTGGGGTTCATCGTTTCTTTAATGAATAAAGCTATTCCTCTTTTCTTTTGAAGTGCTAATGCAAAGTAAAGTTTACCAATTTCCGGTTGTTCTAACAACTTATAATGTCTCTTAATGTGTGTTTCTTGAAGACAAATTATAGCTGTTCTGTTCTTGCACAGAAGACATCGAGATGAGGCTGGTTCACAACAAGGATCTCTTTATTGAAACACAGTCACAGAACAGAAGCAAGAACACAATGGCCATTGGCCTTTTATATTCCCCTGCAAGGGGATGCACATCCAATCATTGCAGGCCATTCTCCCACCTTGCGCATGTGCGCAAGGCCGGAGACAGCCTGTCTGTCCGGGTCTCTGCAGCCTTCCTGAGCCTTGCTGAATGACTCAGCAAGGCCCAGGACATAACAATATCCATTTTTAATTTTTGTAATCGTGTAAAGATTTTTCTCCTTTTTGAAGGAGAATTTAGTCCATTTATATTCATTGACAAAATCCCACTCTCCTCCATCTCTTTCAATTATATCTAGGTCTTAATCTTCTAGTCAATCTTATCTGTCTCTGATCTCTTGGTCTTGCTCCTTCTCCTGTATATGTGTTTTTAATTTCTTCCTCCTCTCTTGGTTTGATTGCTCCTTCTACTCCCATTTCTTCCTGTTTCTTTGTTTCTCTCTTTGTACCAGATTCAGGGTCACCTTTTTCCAAAAATGCTCTATGGTTGTCGAAGAATTCTGTAATGTATTGGCCACAACTGTTTTAAATCACTTGCTTAATGTCTGACCTACATTGCTGTATTGTTTAACAGTTGCTGTTACTGAAAGCCAGACTGGCTGTCTCCAAGCTGGTAATGAGGTTTGGGGTGGGAAACTGTTACTTTAAATCTATTGGTTGCCACCTAGAGGCTAACTGTATAAATAGCTGTGCAGCAGCCTTTAGGGCTGCTTCTGTTCTGAGTTAATAAACTTGTTGTTTCAACCCTCTGCCTCATTCAATGCCTAAAGAACCGAAGATATAACAGTGGCGATGAAGGTGGGATGTGCTGCTTCATTGAGAGAGCTTGAAGTCACTAGGGGGTGAGGTAAGCACAGAGCCTGACAGGAACTACGTTCCCCCCTTGATCTGCCAGCAAGCCACGCTGGAGACCACGACGCGCTAAGGATCCATCCTAGTGCCTACACAGAAGCCAGCAGTGCAAGGCATTGAATGAAGAAACAAACCACCATGGCGAAGGTCGGGAAGCTCGAAGAATTCGACGTAACTCACCCGGAAAGATGGGCATCCTATATCTCCCACGTCAAAAATTACCTCCGCGCCAACCAGGTCGCCAAAGATGGATTGAAGGCTGCGACACTCCTCTGCATGTGTGGCCCAGCCACCTTCAACATTGCAGAGAACCTGGTCGCCCCGGCGCCACTCGAGTCGCTCACCTACGCGGACTTGAAAAAAAAGCTCCGAGACCACTTCAAGCCCAAGTTATCCGTTATAGCATGGAGGCATGCTTTTGAGCAGCGGGAGCAACAACCCAGTGAGTCTGCAACAGAATTCATTGCCGCTCTTCGTCAAGTGTCCTGACTGCAATTTCGCAGATTTGGAGGAGAGACTACGAGACCGCTTAGTCTGTGGACTCCAGAATTGAGAGCTCCAACAAAAACTGTTTGCTAAGGAGACTCTCTCGCTACAAGAGGCCTTGAAGGAGGTCATGCCGGACGAAGCCACCAGAGGAGCCGTTAAAGCACTGTGGCCCTCCAAAAGCACGCCAAGCACTGAAGCCGTCCACCATGAGGACGCCGAGCAGATGGAAGACACCGACTCAGACTATGAAGTCGACCAGCTATGAAAGCACCCAGAGAAGGGACCGCAGCCAGCTGGGAAGGCAGTTCCGTTCCTTAAATGCATGGGCTGTGGAGGCCACCATCAACGCGTGGATTGCCGATTCCGAACTGCAACGTGCTGGGCCTGTGGCCAGGCCACATTGCCGCTGTCTGCCAAGATTGTCAGAGGGACTGCCCAAAAGAAGACGCATTCAGGAGAGGTACCGGGGCCCCGGGTCAACACCGAGTAGGATTCTGCTCCAGCCGAAGGAGCGTATTCCGCACTGGTGCCCATCGCCCCTTAAAGCAGAAGCTTAGACTACAGGTCAAGCTTCAGGGAGTTCCATGCAAGATGGAACTGGACACGGGCTCAGCCATGTCCATCATTTCACAAGGAACATTCAGGCACCTATGCCATCGTAGCAACAGATGGGCCAAGCTCCGGCCGTCTAATCTACTCACAGACTTCCAAAACTCCCGAGTGGCAGTCAAACGCGAAGCCACACTTCTGGTGGAATTCAAGGGGTTCAAGGGGCCACTAGATGTCGTAGTGGTGGAAGGCCAATGCACGAGCCTCATAGGGCTTGATTGGTTTGATGCATTGGGCATTCAAGTAACCGGCATTCACTGAACACAAGCGGCAGATCTGCCTGCAGTCTGCCAAGAGTTCGCGGATGTTTTCAGTTCTAGTCTAGGGGAGTACAAGGGTCCTCCGATCGCCCTCAAACTTGATCCTATGGTAACTCCAATACGGATCAAGCCTTGTACAGTGCCTTTCGCGTTAAATCCCAAAATCAATGCAGAGCTGGATAAGCTAGTGGAACAAGGGGTATTGCAGCCTGTAGATAGTGGGGTGTGGGAGACCCCCATAGTAATGCCATTAAAGGCCAACGGGGAAGTGCAAATATGCGCTGACTATAAGTGCACCCTCAACAGGGCACTTCAACAGCACGCGTACCCTGTGCCAGTTGTCAGCCATATTTTGGCATCATTGCAAGGAGGCCGCGTGTTCGCCAAATTAGATTTGGCACAGGCCTATCAACAACTGCCCATGGACGAGGCCACAGCGGTAGCCCAGACCATTGTCACCCATAGGGGGGCTTTTAAGGTTAAGCGCCTACAGTTCGGGGTGAATGTAGCCCCAGGGCTGTTCCAGGGAGTGATGGAGCGCATGGTCAAAGGAATTCCTGGGGTTTGCCCCTACTTCGATGATGTCCTCATTGCTGGGGAATCAGTTGAGATTCTGGCTGAATGGCTTAAGGCCGTCCTTCAGTGGTTCCGCGACGCAGGACTTAAACTAAAAAAAGAAAAGTGCAAGATTGGGGTAGAGTCAACCGAGTTCCTTGGTTTCCGCATTGATGCTGAAGGCATTCATCTGGCGGAATCCAAATTAAAAGCAATCCAGCAGGCCCCAAGGCCGAAGTCAAAGGGAGAGCTTCAGGCTTTCCTAGGCCTTTTGAATTTTTACCATGCCTTCCTCCCAAACAAGGCCACAGTGGCAGAGCTGTTACACCGGCTCTTGGATAGACAAGCTCAGTGGCAGTGGACCAGTGTCCATGAGAGTAGCTTCCAAGCAGTCAAATTACTGCTGTCATCGAACTCAGTTCTCACTCATTTCAATGAGCAGCTACCTGTCTGCATTGCGTGTGATGCATCCCCATATGAGGTTGGGGCTGTGTTAAGCCACTTAATGGCTGATGGTAGGCAGAAGCCCATTGCGTATTACTCCAGGACCCTATCGTCCACAGAGCGCAACTACACGCAAATTGACAAGGAGGCTCTGGCCATTGTGGCCGGAGTTAAAAAGTTCCATGACTACTTGTATGGCCGCCAGTTCACGGTCTTCACGGACCACAAGCCACTTTCACCACAAACAAACAGACACCTCAGATTCTGTCTCCTTGAATGCTGAGGTGGTCTATCTTCCTGTCAGCCTACAGCTACAGGATGATTCACAAACCGGGCAAGGAAATGGGCCATGCAGATGGCCTGAGCAGGTTGCCCCTGCCACATGTGGAGCCAGATCCAGCTCTGGCTGCATGCATCCTGGCTACCCAGGATTTGCCGAAATCTCCCCTTCACGCTGGGGACATAGCTGCTGAGACAGCAGCTGACAAAATGCTGAGTCATGTGCTAAACTGGGTACACACAGGATGGCTGGACAAATGTCCAGGGCCAGAATTTCAGAGTTTCTTCATGAGAAAAGATGAGCTTTCAGCTCATAAGGGGTGCATCCTTTGGGAAAGTAGGGTCATAGTCCTGAGCTCTTTAAGGCCCAGGGTCCTAGAGTCTCTGCACGAGGGTCATCTGGGAATAGTCCGGATGAAGGCACTTGCGAGGAGCTACCTTTGGTGGCCAGGGCTAGATAAAGCCATCGAGGCCCAAGTAAATGGTTGCTACATGTGTCAGCAATTCAGACCGGAGATGCCGTAAGCCCCTGTCCACTGATGGGAGGACACACACACACTGTGGTCAAGAATCCACATCGATTTTGCCGGGCCCTTTCAGGGACAGCTGTTTCTAATAGTGGTAGATAGCCATTCTAAATGGTTAGAGGTCATACCAGTCCCTACTATGACCACTGCCAGGACCATCCAGGAACTGTGCAGAATCTTTGCAACACATGGACTACCAGACGTGTTAGTCTCTGACAATGGGGCTCAGTTTACCACTTCTGAATTCCAGTCTTTCCTCAGGGCAAATCTAATACGGCACGCCACGTCGGCTCCCTTTCACCCGGCCTCGAATGGTCAAGCGGAATGCATGGTCTGCACAACCAAGGAATCACTAAAACGGATTGTCACAGGGGATTGGCACCACAGACTGGCAGATTTTCTACTTTACCAACACACAACTCCCTGTATTGCCACGGGCAGAAGCCCTGCCGAACTCAGATGGGGCTGACGTTTGATCACCAAGCTGGACAGGCTGCACCCTGACCGGGTTGCCTCGGACTCTGCTCAGCCAAAGGCACCTCGGAATTTGCAAGTGGGTGACCGGGTTTGGACCCGGAATTACGGGCAAGGGGCTTTGTGGGTGGCAGCCATGGTTGTTAAGGTGTCGGGACCACTGTCTTATGAGGTGGTCCTGGAAGATGGGGGAGTCATTTGCCAGCACATTGACCAGTTGCGTCAGAGGCTAGCGAACCAGTCGCTGGCTCAGGCCTCTCAAGAGGGCCGCATGCAAGGGCCATGCGACAGCGGCTCAACAGAGGAGCTTGCATGCTCCAACAGAACTCTTACTCAAGGAGATGGGGAAAAGGCCGTAGGAGAGCTTCCCCCAGACAGACAGTATCCACTGGACAGGACTGGCAAATTGCGCTGAGGGACAGCCCTGCAGACTTTGCTGCACGATTGGACTTTGGTTTGGGCTGACTGGGACTGGCCAGCCAAAGGGACCCGAGTCAACCTGACTTCACTGGACCTCAAAGTCCTGCCTACCCAGCCAGGCAGGCGAGCGGGTAGACCGGGAGATCCCTGCAACCCCTAGATGTTCAGAACGGTCAAGAAGGCCACCTAAATATCTGCAGGACTATGTCCAGCAATTGAGAGTTTGAGCCATCTAGGGGGAAGGGGTGTAATGTATTGGCCACAACTGTTTTAAATCACTTGCTTAATGTCTGACCTACATTGCTGTATTGTTTAACAGTTGCTGTTACTGAAAGCCAGACTGGCTGTCTCCAAGCTGATAATGAGGTTTGGGGTGGGAAACTGTTACTTTAAATCTATTGGTTGCCACTTAGAGGCTAACTGTATAAATAGTTAATAAACTTGTTGTTGTTTCAACACTCTGCCTCATTCAATGCCTAAAGAACCGAAGATATAACAAATTCCATTGCTTTAAGTGGCGTATCCAGTCTATATCTTTTCCTATCCCAGTAAATTAAAATCCCTTCTGGAATCAGCCATCTGAAATTCACTCCTTTTTCAATTAATTTCCTAGTTAGAAACTGGTATTCTCTTTGGGGTTCTCTTATTCTCCTAGGAATTTGTTTCAGGACTACAATTTCTTTTTCTTTGTATTTCAAAGGTTCGTCTCTTACTCTTCTCAAAATCTCGTCTCTTGTAGATCTTTTAAGAAATCTAACATGTACTTCCCTAGGGACTTTATTTCTTCTAGCATAGTTTGAGTTGATTCGATAGATCTGGTCTAATTCTTCTTCCATTTGCTGTTTCCCAGTTCCTAATGCATCTGCCAATAATTCGGTTATCATGCCTAGGAGATCCTCTTCCTTATCTTCCATTATATTTTGAAATCTTAAAAAGTATGAGGCTCTTTCCATCTCTATCCCAGCTATCGAGTCTTCTAGTTTGTTTGTTTTTTCTTGAGGCATCATTCCTAGAAATCCTTTAGTATCACCAGTCTCAGTAAGAGTGGAACAAAATTTCCTCTAGTTTTCTGGTCTTTGTATGTAGCCTTTATAACCCAGTCCTAGTACTAATATTTTATAGTAATCATTTATCTCAAGTATCCTGAAAATTATTAGTCAGGTCAGGTTGTAATCCACAATGTTCCAAGTATTCAAAATATTCAACCTCCCTGCAGCCAGACAAATTCAAAAGTCAAATTTTTCTTTCTCTCCCACTAGCTCTTGAGATTAAAAATCCAATCTCAATAGGTATTTATAGTTCAAGAAGGTCAGGATGATAAATATGCCAAAATATTTTCCTTTATTGCCAGCTGTTCTCCCAAGCTGAAAGTCACCAAGCAGCCAAGGAGCTAGTTATAGTGCTGTAAAATCCACCACTAGATGTCATTCAAAGTCCATTTTCCACTCTTAAGAGTGGAATATTAGAAATATAAGAAATCAATCCTTTGTTTTAAAAGGATTGATTTCTTATATTTCTTATATTTCACCTGAATAATTTTTTTCCAAAGAGAAAATCTTAACAATTATCTCAGATTTATCAAAGCTGTAGTTTTGTATTACTTTCACTTCAGTATTGTGTATTTCTGTCCCCATAAAAAATTTAAAACGCCGCTTCCATTCACATCCAGAAATTTTAAGCTTCTTGGGAGCCTTTCCCAGGAAATTCAGTTATAAAATAGTAAAGAAAGGATCAATATTCTCATCCAGTCCCAACATGCTGTTTACGATGCTAATTAAAGCTTTTGTTCTTCGGTTATCAGCAGCTAATGGCCGGCCACAGAGGTGTGGCCAGTCTTTCCCCTGCCAGTTTAGAGGGCTTTCCTTGGGTCGAATGGAGAGGCTGCCATCTCTCCATGATCAAAAAGGCACCCCTCCTTCTTCATCACCTCTTCGGGACGACTTTAGGCCCTTTTCAGGGCCCCCAGCAGGGTGAAATCAGGCGGGGAAGGCAGAGCTCTGCGTTCCTGAGTCCCATCTCGCTACGACGCAAAACTGGAAGTCAGCATCAAGAATTTTCTTTGGGGGGGGCGGCCAAACATGGTTGATTTTTAAAAACAACTACCAACACCAATCTTAAGCATCAAATTCAACCCCAAATTTTGTCCCAGCGTCCATTTTAGCATTTGGGTTGAAAAGGTTTGGGCTCCTGGCCCCTGCATTCCTGACCCTGGCATCAGGATTTTTTTCCCCAGATATCAGACATGGTTGATTTTTAAAAACAGCAACCAGCACCATTTTTAAGCAAGAAATTCCATCCCGAATGTCATCCCCGGCATCCATTTTAGCATTTAGATTGAAAAAAACTTTGTGCCTGCCGTCCCCCCACATCCCTTCGCTGGGGACAATACATGGTCAATCTTTAAAAACAGGAACCAACACCATTTTTAAGCATGAAATTCAATCCAGTGTTCGTTTTTGTATTCAGGCTGAAAAAAGTTTCATCTTCCGGTCCTCTGCATCTCTGACCCCGAAATCAGGAATTTTCTTTGCCGGGCACCAGATATGAATGATTTTTAAAAAGAGCAACCAGCACCATTTGTAAGCATGAAATTCAACCACGGATCTTGTCCCAGCATCTGTTTTAGCATTTGGATTGCAAAAACCCCACATCAGGAAGTTTTTTTTTCTGGGGGGGGCAACCTGGAAACTGGTATCCAGTTGAATACTAGGCCTGCCTATAATAAAGCTATGACTTGAGTATGACTTGATTATGGGAACGATGCTGGTTGCCAGTAAGCTTCCAGGTGCAGATGTGGTTATTAACGTTTAAGCTCTTTATGTTCAGAACCTGGGTATTTCCAAGATCACCTTGCCCAATTAAAATCTATACATCTAATACATTCCAGAAGGGATAGCTCCCAATCCCTATGGAGGGTCTCCATCAGCATTCTTGAGTACGAGCCATCTCAGTTGCAGCTTTCCTTTTTTGGAAGAGCATGTTCTTGGGTATATACAGTAGGTGGTCTTATCCCTATTGGTATTCTGAAATGCCATTGAGGCCTTATATAGCTTAATAAAGCTGAAATGCTAAGTGGAATTTTACTAGTTCTCAACAGTGATACCCACTTTCTAATCATTTTCAAAAATTACCTATTTAACTATCTTGAGTCTAATAGAGATTTTCAAAATGACAAGTTTGCTAAGCCACCTGGTGGATTAACTTTCTTCTGTATTATAGCCATTATTTGTCTTTCCATTTATTTTTGCTCTTTTTTAAAAAAAAAAATCAATAAAAAACTATTTAAAGAAAACAGTAATGTCACAGGGACTGTTCCGTAGGCAACTCCATTTATGTTAGTTGGGAAATGATACATATGCATACTTGCATTGGCATCACTGGATTTTTGTCATGGAAATATATACTTGGGGAACATGTTCCTTAGAAGTGAAGTATAGAAATGCTTCTGAGTTAAAGAAAAGTAAAAATAAACCAGCATATTATTCTCTAATACATTCCTCTCTCACAGCAATAAAAACTAAGTGCTGTGTTTCTCTTCCCATGACTCATTTGGAGGTCTTTTTAAATAGATGTTTGGTGCACTTGGACTATTTCCAGAGAACATATTTCAGCAGTTTGAGATAGGTGTATGTTCTATGAGACCACAATGCTGTAGGGGCAAAACATAATTCATGGCTTCTTATCTCAGCCAAAACAGTGCAAAAGTGGAAATTGCCTCCTATCCTTTCCATTCTGTTCCAGGCATTCCAAGTTGGTTGAAAAGGCTGGCATAAAAAAAAAAATCACTTCTTTGTGACTGAAATAAATGGCATCTCACGCCAAAACTGTTTCTCTGGGAACTGGAATAGCAGCTATTTTCCCAGTGTAATCCTTCTGTGAGAGAGTTGATGATGGTCTCCAACTGGTATTACTCAAGGAAATGCATGGCTTCCGGGCATTCTGAAATATCTGTCTAACCACCTTGGAAATATTTGCAGAAAAATCAAAATAAATAACTTGCACTGCTTTAACTTTGGTCCCAGATGAAAGATGGGACAGTTGATGCATTTGGTCTGGTTGGTGTGGTTTCAGCCCTGAATTTTCCCATGAAGAGTTGTTTTTTCACTCAGCAGCTGGTGACTAGTCATGTGATGTCCATCAAAGATGGTTAAAGGTCATGCTAGTTCAACCAATTTGCCATGTATACTGGCACTATATTACTCATTTTAATCAAATCAGACTGTGACATTGTGCTAAGCCTTGGCTTGTTTAATTAGGCTTTATTGAGTAAGCCATAGTTGGCTGAATGATAAACTGTTATTTTTTTACTTATTTATTCATCAAGTTCGTATAGGAAGATGGAGGAAATACAGAAAGATGGAGAACTTAAGATGAAGTAAAAAGAACAACTCACTCGAGAGGGCCATAGTTTTCAGTGGTTTTCATATACACAACAAAAATAAATATTTAATATAGACAAAAGGGTAACTGGAATTGAACATAAGCTGAAATTTGAAAAATGAACTATATACACATGATGGACAGGTAATTGCAAAAATGTATAAAACTTTGTGAAGATTTGAAACTGAAGAGGAACAAGTTAAGGACTTATAATAAAATGGGCTATCAGTTTTGGCTATTATATATGGAGGGATACATAAGAAAGAATGTGGATAAATGGATAAAATATACTTGTTTGTTTTTGTTTTTGTTTATCAAGTTTGTATTCAGCAGCAACTACAGATCTTTGGGTGGTTGGTTTAAGTACTATAATAGCTCGATTTACACATCTAAACAAAATCAACACCCACCCACCTCCCAATATTATGGTTTAACATGTTGTATGAGCCAAGTCTAATTGAATGTTTAGCTATAAACCTTTTCCTAACTAGGAGCATTTTCAGTGTGAGTCCATGTTATCAGTTCTAATCTGCACAATCATACTATACTCCAACAATCTGGGGGTCTCCACATTGGAGAAAGCTATGCTGATCAACAGCAGATTAAGTGATCTCAGGCTGTAGCACTTGCTATATGATCTTTTTAACTGGAGATGCTAGGAACTAAGGAACAATGTGAAAGTTGTTTCTCATACAGGTAAAAATAATGGTTATCACCAAAACAACAAAAGATGCAGCTTGAGCCATTTTCACAGAAGTGGCAGAAAACAGACAAATGTTTTGTCACTATGGATTATCTACATATAAGTGTCTCATTTGTAATCTAGAATTTTTGTGCTGTAACCTTAGCTTTCCTTCAGATAATTATAAGAAATCACAGTTCTTAGAATCTTGTTCTTTGGATTAACTGTTTCTAATCTAAACTGTAAGAAGAGACTGACAAATATATAACTGCCAACATAATCACTCCCCATTATAATCTCTATGCCCTGTTGAAATAAATTTCCTAATGGCTTCTGATTGCTTTTAACTCCTGGGAATAAAATGTTGGATAGATTAGATGTTGGTTTTATCATAAAAGAATAATGATCTAATTTGCTATGTGTATCTATATGTCTAGGATTGCCTTCGGCTATGCTGTTTAGGAATAATAAGAGTTGAAATCCAATATATCTGTAGGGTGTTCAGGGAATTAAGGGAAACTGGTCCAGGAGAACAAAGCTCCGGCACATGAATTTGCATCAGAGAACTAAGATGAGGAACATAAGACACTGGGCAAATAAGTTTCCAAGGACCTGAATCCTAGTACAAGAAGCATGGCAGAAGCATGTTCCATTGCTCCATATTTGGAATCTCAACAGTTTTGCTACAGTCATTCTGAAAGCTACACGGCAAACAACAGAAAAGTGTCAAATTGTGTGACTAAGCCCCTTGGGATGTATAGTCTGTTTGGGCTGAAGCTGTTGTTTCCAGTCATGTTGGATCGTGCATTGTCTATCCTCAGAGAGAGGCTGGGAGCTTCCAGTATAAAAGACTGTAGTTGAGAACAGTCAGAGGTTAGAAAAAGTTATGTGATACTCTCACTTTATACATCTTGTTTTCAAGCCATAGAAATCTTGACCTTTCATGTAGGCATAATGATGTTTTCTGTTCTTCTCTAATAAAATTATTAGAGCCACTCACTGGGGAACTCCATGTCCTAATCTAGCTCAAGATTCAAGATGCACAAACTTTATTAATGATGACCAAAATATGGCTCTAATAATTTTGGTATGTAATTGATAACAGTTTTGTTAAGGCTTTTGATTTAAGACGAAGAGCATACTTGTCCAGCTTATTTTTAATTCCTAAGGATGTCTGAACGATTGAATCAAGATTTATGGCTTTTTAAGCTTCACCCCCTAAAGAAAGAATCTTGCAAGAAAGATAAATATTGCCTATGTGTGGGTGGGCACGAATCCTATCTGATGACCAATATCTTCTTTTTGAAAAGTTGTTGATAAGAACAATCGAAAAGACAACAGGAATTGAAGAAGGCGTTCCATAGGATATGTGGTCACAGACTTATCATAATAAGATGTTTAAAAAATGTTTTAAATAATTATCATTCTTTCTAATTTCTAATTTCTTTTTGGGAGAAAGTAGTAGATTATTTTAAGATGATTGTATGACAAAAGCTAAAATATTTAGAAGATAATATTCTCTTGAATTACATACCTAACATATAGAATTTGACAATGTAAATAGACTTTCCATGGCTTTACTGTGGCAAAAGATTAATATTGCATCATTGGAAAGATAAATGTATGATTTATTTCACTCAATGGATTGAGGACCTGATTGCACTTGCCACCCATGAGTGGATTGCCTATAGACATAGACTTTGTATGGATAAGTATAATGAAATATAGGACTAATTTATACAAAATACAATGATAAAAAAGCATGACAGTTATATAAATGTATTAGAAATATAAATATACTTGAAAAATATTTACATTAGATAAATATATATATCATTGTAATTACTGTTAAAATAATGTTTTTTATTGTTATATTTTTTATTTTTAAAAGGCACCTTTTATCCCTTTTTTTATTTTCTTTGGCAATGTATTTCTATCATAATTATCTTTGTGTGTTTTTCTTTCTTTTTTTGCTACTACTTTAAAAACAATATAAATAAACAAACAAACAAACAAACAAATAAATAAATAAATAACACATTGCTGTTTTAAGCAGTTCCAAACAGGCCCTGCATGTTTCAAATCATATTTTTTCCTTCAAAATTAAACTGCAGCATAGCCCTGAACACCAGTGTTTGCACACAATAGCAAATTATTCTTTTTTGTCCTTTTCTGCCAATGCATACCTTCTTCTATGGTGGCAGATAAATGCCTTTTCTGCTCTGGGCCCAAAACTTCATGTTATATATGAGCTTCCAAATGGTCCTATTTTTCTTCTCTTTTTTTAAAAAAACAGAGTGTTTGTACTGCCTCTCACAAAAGCCAAAATACAGAACATCCATTAAATTAAATACTCTGTTTTGTGCATGACCTTACCAAAGCAACAGTTGCCTCAGACTTCCTTTACCAACATTTAATTTCCACCAACTCAGTTCACACATTGTTCTAAGTTCTAATGTGGTATGTATAGTTTGGCTTAGAGCTTGAGGGTTCCCACTAAAATCAATGGATTAGGATCTAGCCGGCTAGGAATACTGAGGAATGTGGCCTTTATAAATTCCAAGAAAAGCTACACTTAATCTGTACTCTTTGTGTTGTGTTTGGTGTTCGGTGAGGCATTGACGAGGCAGCAGATGAAACAACTAACTCTTTATTCAAGATTAAACAGAAGCCAAGTTAACTACTGCTCCACCTCTATTTATACATTCAGCAATAGGCGGCAGCCAATAGGATTCAAGTATCCTTCCCGCTTAAACATATTTTAATGAGTCTGCAGATAGCAAGTCTGGCACTTAACTGACACAGTCTTATGACCGTTTTTTTAACAATTCCAAGTAATTCACTTCAATACATTACACCCCTTCCCCCTAGATAGTTCATAATGACAAATATTGAACATAGTCTTTTAAGTACATAGGTGGTCTTTTTTCCCGTTCTGAATGCCTGGAGGCCCCCAGTCTGTCAGCTCGCCTGCCAGGCTTGGTAGACCGGGGCTGTGGGACCCGTCCGCTATGGGTAGAATCGAGTCTCTGTGGCTGGTCTGTCCTGGTAGACCCGAGCCAATGTCCATAGGTGGAACAGAGTCCACCGGTCCCGAAAATGGAGCCGTCTGCTGGCATTGTTCAGTGTTTGAGGTCTCTGTGTTTGGGGCTGCCTGGCCATTCGCGGAAGGCCTGTCCCTTTGTTGGATAGTCTCGCAATCACTTGAAGACTCCAATGCACGACCGCAATTGTGCTGCCCCTGAATTTGACTGTCACTAGAGTCATGAGCTAGCGACTGGTTCGCTAGCCTCCGCCTCAGTTGGTCAATGTGTCTGCGAAGCACGCGACCGTTTTCCAGGACCACTTCGTAAGAAAGTGGCCCAGACACCTTACTAACCACAGCTACCACCCACAGTGCCCCTTGCCCATAGTTCCGCGCCCAAACTGGGTTGCCAACTTGTAAGCGCCGTGGTGCCTTTGGCTGTGGTGCTTGTGATGCAACTCTGTCTGGATGCAGGCGATCCAGCTTTGTGATCAAGCGCTGGCCCCATCGTAATTCTGCTGGGCTTCTGCCCGTGGAAGTGCAGGGGGTTGTGCATTGGCAGAGTAGAAAATCCGCCAGTCTATGCTGCCAGTTACCAGTTACTATCCTCTTTAAGGATTCTTTAGTTGTTTGGACCATGCGTTCCGCTTGGCCACTTGAGGCCGGGTGAAAGGGAGCCAATGTGGCATGCCTAATCACATTAGCCCTCAAAAAGGACTGAAATTCCGCAGCGGTAAATTGAGCCCCATTTTCTGAGACTATCATATCGGGTAACCCGTGCGTAGCAAAGATTCTGCGCAGTTCCTGGATGGTCCTGGCAGTAGTCATAGTTGGGACAGGGGTGATCTCTAACCACTTGGAGTGACTGTCCACCACAATGAGGAAGAGTTGTCCCTGAAAGAGCCCTGCAAAATCGATGTGGATCCTGGACCACAGGGCTTGTGTGGTTTCCCATCGGTGGACTGGGGCATGGGGCATCTCTGGTCTAGATTGCTGGCAAGTGTGGCAGCTGTGAACCTGAGCCTCAATATCTTCATCCAGCCCAGGCCACCAAAGATAGCTTCGCGCGAGTGCCTTCATCCGGACTATTCCTGGATGTCCCTCATGCAGAGACTCTAAGACTCTAGCCCTCAGTGAGTTTGGGACTACGACCCGACTACCCCACAAAATGCACTCCCGGTGAGCTGACAGCTTGTCCTTCCTTCTACTAAAGCTCTGGAAGTTAGGCCTTGGACTAATTTCCAGCCATCCTGTGAGCACCCAGTTCAACACACGATTCAGCGTCGTGTCTGAAGCTGTCTCGGCAGCCATGTTCCCTGCGTTAAGGGGAGATTCCGGCAGATCCTGGATAGCCAGGATGCAAGTGGCTGGAGCGGGGTCGGGCTCTAAATGCGGCAGGGGCAGTCTGCTAAGGCCGTCTGCGTGGCCCATTTCTCTGCCTGGTTTGTGAATCAGACTGTAATTATAAGCTGACAGGAAGATTGACCACCTCAACATCCTAGGAGAAATGATTTGAGGTGTTTGTTTGTTCATTGTGAACAAACCCAGAAGTGGCTTGTGGTCCGTAAAGACCGTGAAGGGCCTACCATACGAATAGTCATGAAACTTCTTGATTCTGGCCACTATGGCCAATGCCTCTTTATCTATTTGGGCATAGTTGCGTTCTGCCGAGGACAGGGTCCTAGAATAATAGGCTATAGGAATTTGTGTTCCTTCAGCCATTAAATGGCTCAACACAGCTCCTACCCCGTACGGGGATGCATCACATGCAATGCTGATCGGAAGCTGCTCGTTGAAATGCGTCAGAACCGAGTTTGAGGACAGCAGTGATTTGACCGCTGAAAAACTTCGCTTGTGGATGCTCATCCACTGCCACTGTGCCTTCTTGTCCAAGAGCTGGTGTAACGGTTCTGCCACTGTGGCCTTGTTGGGAAGGAAGGCATGATAAAAGTTGAGCAGGCCTAAAAATGCCTGGAGCTCTCCTTTTGGTTTGGGACTGGGGGCCTGCTGAATTGCTTTGAGCTTGGATTCAGCAGGATGAATGCCTTCGGCATCTATGCGGAAACCGAGGAACTCGGTTAAAGCTACCCCAATTTTGCATTTTTCCCATTTCAGCTTCAGCCCTGCTTTGCAGAAATGCTGAAGGACAGCCTTGAGCTGTTCTGCCAATTTCTCGACTGATTCCCCAGCTATGAGGACATCATCGAAATACGGACACATGCCTGGAATACCCTTGAGCGTGCGCTCCATCACTCCCTGGAAAAGCCCTGGGGCGACACTGACCCCGAATTGTAGGCGCTTCACCTTGAAAGCTCCCCTATGGGTAACTATGGTCTGAGCTTCCGCCGTGGCATTGTCCACCGGCAGTTGCTGGTAGGCTTGAGCCAAATCTAACTTGGCGAATATGCAACCTCCCTGTAGTGACACCAAAATGTGGCTGACTACAGGCACCGGATATGCATGTTGTTGGAGTGCTCTATTGATAGTGCACTTGTAATCGGCGCATATGCGCACCTCTCAGAGGGCGGAAGGCACTCTGCATGGCTTGATCCGTATTGGAGTTATGGCAGGATCAAGCCGAAGAGCTATGGGAGGTCCCTTATATTTCCCTAACTGAGGGCTAAAAACGTCAGCAAACTCCAGGCAAACTGCCGATAGATCCATTGCTTGTGTGCTGTTTATTCCAGTCACATTGATTCCCAATGCATCAAACCAATCAAGCCTGATGAGGCTTGTGTGGTTGCCCTCTACTACTACGACTTCCAGGAGACCCTCAAACCCCTTGAATTGTACCCTGAGTGTACAATTAACAACTAACTCTTTATTCAAGATTAAACAGAAGCCAAGTTAACTACTGCTCCACCTCTATTTATACATTCAGCAATAGGCGGCAGCCAATAGGATTCAAGTATCCTTCCCGCTTAAAGATATTTTAATGAGTCTGCAGACAGCAAGTCTGGCACTTAACTGACACAGTCTTATGACTGTTTTTTCAACAATTCCAAGTAATTCACTTCAATACATTACACTTTGAACTAATGATCTCCAAGAGGTTGAATCCTTGGCTTAAGGAACTATTCAAAACACACTCAGAAAAATCCATTCCAAGAAAAAAATTGGATAAGAAGTACATATTTTGAGAAAAAGTTATGTAAAAATACATGCTTCAATTTGATTTATTCATTCATTTATTTATTTCTCAAATTTATATAGCCTATCTCATGAGAAGTGAATCTGGGTGGTGTACAATAGTGAATAAAAAAAGAATATGTGTATAGACACACACAAGTACATATATACACACACATATATAACACACCTATACCTATACCTATACAACAGATATTTAAAAATAGAAAAATCAAGATTAAAATGGAGATGATTAGAACTTAAAATGTACAAACTCTAAGCAGAGGGAGGGTATATCTACCTTAATCTAAACAAGTCTCTGGTCCCTGGGACCTCCAGGCCTGATGGCATAACTAAGTCTTGAGGAACTTCTGGAATATTAAAAGGGATGGAGCTAACCTGATGGCCAGAGGGACAATGTTCCAGAAGGCACATGTTACAGCAAAGAAGACCTGTTGCCTGGAACCCACCAAATACAGTTTTCTGGCAGATGGCAGCAGATGGCCTCTCTATCGTTCTAATGGACTGGGCTGATATGTAATCAGATAGAGGCAGCCCTTCAGTTAACTTAGTCCCATGCCATGAAGTGCTTTAAAGCAGGAATCCCAAATCCTCAGTTTGCGGCCCGTTGGGAACTGGTCCATGCAAGCGGCAGGTGAGCATGGGAAGCTCCATTGTGCAAGTGGCATGCACGTGAAACCATACCCTAACACACACACACACACACACCACTGCTGCCACTGCTAATTTGCAGAGCTGAAAAGGTTGGGGACCACTGCTTTAAAAATTAAAACCAGTAGCTTGAATAAAACCTGGAAGCAAACTGGCAACCAATGCAGTTTGCAGAGCAGAGGTGTAATATGTTCTAGGAGCACAAATAACTGCCCATACGGCCACATTCTGCTCCAGCTGAACAGCAGCCCTGTATAGAACATATTCCAATAGAGCAGTCTGGAAGTGACTAGGGCAGGAGTGACTGTGAGAAGTGCCTCCAATCCAGGTATGTGCAAAGCTGTGCAAACGTCCCCCCTAGCCACGATAGCCACCTGTTCCTTGAATAGGAATCATGAATTTAGGAGGGTCCCCTGATTGTGCATGGGGTCTGTCTGTCTGTCTGCCACCCCAAACCAGTACCAAAGATGGCATAATCCTAGGAGCACTAAGCTCTGAAACCCAGAGCAATGCAGTCTTGCCAGGGTTCAGCTGAAGTCTTTTGTTCTCCATCCAGATCCTCACAGCTTCCAGGCACCAGGATGAAACATTCATGGCACTGTTTACTTTTTCAGGGGCCAAGATATATAATTCAGTATCAACAGCATACTTCACCCCATGGTGATGGATGAGCTCCCCCAGTGGCCTCATGTAAATGTTAAAAAGGAGAGATGTCAGCACCAAACCCTGCAGCACCCCACATATCAGAGGCTGATGGTGGGTTCTCTCCTCTTCAATCATCATAAACTGGGGTTGACCCCAAAGAAAGGTGAACCAGCACACTTTTGTGCTGCCCATCCCCCAATTTTCTGAGCTGATTCAGAAGGATATTTGGTCAATGGTATCAAAAGCCATCAAGAGGTCAAGTAGGGTGAGGATGGATGCACCACCCCCATCTCGCCCATGCCAGAGATCATCCAAAAGTGCATCTTTTCGTCCCATATACTGATCTGAATTCTGACTGAAATGGATCCAGATAATTTACTCTATCCAAGGTCCTTTGGGGCTCTTGCACAACAACTTTCTCAATCACCTTCTCCCAAAAGGGAAGGTTAGATATTGGATGAAAATTGTCCAGTATAGTGGGGTCCAGCGATAGTTTGCTGAGAAGAAGTTGAACCAAGGCCTCTTTAAGAGGTAAGGGAATAACCCCCTCACTCAAAGAATTAAGGACCATCAGAACTCCCTCACAGGACACACACACACACACACACACACACACACACACACACGTGCTGCTTTCATAAGCCAGAAGGGGCACAGATCTAAACAGCAATTTTAAATGAAGATATTTTTAAGAATAAACTCTATGGAGATGATGCTGACTGGAAAGATGCTGATTCTTCCGCCATTAAGACTAGCAACAACAGCATTCTCTGTTATTACATTTGAAGGGGATTTACTGGGGTATTCTTAGCAGATTTTCTCCTAACTGGAGAAAGAAAAAGAGAAAGTGTAGGGACAAATGAAACCCCATTTCCAATATCTCTCCATTATCTGAGGTCACATACAAGAAAATTAAATTGACACATTAGGTTGTATGTCAGGATATTCTAAAATAAAAGCCCATCTAGGAACAATTTCTATTTGGAAAAAATGTGAAGTTTAACCATATAAGGCAGGGGTGTCAAACTGCCGGCCCACAGGCCAGCTTCATCATACTGAAGCCGCGCCCATCCCATTGCCAGCAATGCAAAAAAAGTCGTGATACATTGCGACATGTCACATGACGTGGCGAGTTTGACACCCGTGATATAAGGCAAAAGACTACATTAAACCATTGAGAAAAATACCAGTTGTCGATATTTAACAAATAAAATTTCTTTTTTCATTTAATCTGTTTAGCTAGCTAGCTAAACAAATAGCTTTAAAATAGTTTGCATGTTAAATGTTATACAGATTCTCATAAATATCCATTAACATTTGGCTTAATTGTCTTTAGTAGCAATTGCAGTATTCTGCATCTCAGTATCCAAGTTAGATTTTTTGCAGAGGTTACTTGATATATTACCTCCTGGGACTTTGTTATTTCGAATGCAAATTTGTACACAAAATCATCAAGAACTTCCTGGAAAATCTCAGATCGCAGCTAGATTATTTTTTATCAAAGGGTCAATAGGTCTTGTGACACTAAAAAACATGGTAGAATGTGTATGTATATACGCATATGTACATATATAAATACCTTACAGTGCAGAAAAATATAACGAACATTGGACATGGGCCAACCAAAATTGAATGTAATTCCTCATCTCTTTCCTGAAGTAGGACTTAAATCACATGGCTCACATGTGTTATATTCAGAATATACCTTTCTCTACATTGCAGCTTTCTTACTCAAAATGCTGAAAAAGCTGAGATTTAATCCCCCAAAGGAGAAATTAGCATATTTTTGAAATGTTTAACATTTCCTAACAGTAGGCTTCTCTTGCTTTTTAATAGGCCATACTGTCAAGCAAAACAGGCCATTTGCTAATAGCAATAGCACTTAGATTTATATATCGCTTCCTAGTGCTTTACAACCCTCTCTAAGCCAGAGGTCTCCAATATTTCCAGGCTCATGGATCGGAGGGAAGGAGAGCAGCTTCAAAATTGGTGTGTGCGCATGTGTGCGTGGGCATGGGGCCACACACACTGGTGCAGCACTAGCAGTTGCGTTTGCACATGTGGCATGTGCTGGCACCATGCGCATGTGCAAATGGCCGGTACCATGCGCATGTGTAAATGGCCACACACTCCCCATGGTGGCTAGCAGCCCCATTCACACATATGCAAACGGGCCACGCAACCCACCTGGGCTAGCGGCCCCATTCGTGCATGTGCAAATGAGCCACGGACGCCCCCCCCCCGCTAGCATACCCCTTTGTGCCCGTGCGCATGAGATTCTCAGAAGTGAACCTTTTCAATTGCTGTCCCACATTTATGGAGAAGCATCTCCCCATGAGCAATGAAGGCTGCCAACTCCACTATATTTCAACCTTCAGATGGGATTCACCTGATATTTTTTAAAAAATAATTCTCAACTCTGTACAAAGACAATTAGCATGTCAGATTCAGAATGCCCTTCCCTATTTTTGAATTTATTTAGCAGAATTGTGCAGCCAAAGGCAAATTTTCTGTCAATAAAGTAACATTTAACTTGAAAATAAAACCATAAGCTTTCCTCATTTTAACAAGCAGATACTGGCTTGCCATTAATAGAATTTAATCCACTAAAAAAACGTGATTGTCAAGGTGTTCGTTTACAACTTTAGTGGCTGATCACAATATACAACAGCAAAGACAGGAGGGTGGTTGTTTACAAGAGATTTCAGCCTAATCTCCTGTCCTGGCTCTCTCCCAATATCTTGAATCAAAGACAGCTCTTCCAACTGCTAAGGGAGAATTCCAATTCTCTGTTTTACATTGACTATGGGAAATGAAAAGGGTAGGTCTGAGGAAAGGTAGAATGCTGGAAAACGTGCTCTAAGAAATGCAGGCAAAAGGCTGAGAGAACTCGTGGGAGATGGTGGGTAAAAGTTTAGAAAGGTGGCGGATGTGATAAAAGGGGGAGGGGGGAAGGAAAAAGGAGATAATCAGAGAAAAGACCAAACAAGATGCTAATATCTCTTTTAACCACTCATCACTCTGTAAATAAGCAGGGCAGAGAAGCTCTGTTTATGTACATCCTTAAAGAAAAACAGCTTTTACAGTATCCCACATGAATGATTCCTGCAGCATTACTCAAGAGGTCCAGACATTCAAGGATCAGATAATAATTTTGTTATGTTTGCTTCACTAAGGTCATCTCTGAATAGTGAAACTCTTACAAGCCATTCCCGAAAAAAGCCCACATTTCCGAAAAGGGCCCATTTTGGATAGAGCCAAAGTCGAAGTGAAGACACTCAACACAAAGGCACTTGCAAAATGAGCAAGAGATCTATGCCATTCACCTCCCCCTTGCATTCCCACTGGGAAGAATGCAAAGAATAACAACAGCTAGGCTTCTTCAAGTCTACCTGGAAGTGAGGCCTCAACTTGAATCCAAGTGCTGCATGGCCCCAATAAGTCTGAAATATAACCTAGCACAGGCAAATGCATGGCCAAAACAAGCATGTCAGTTGTAGGGGGGGGGGGTCCCCAGGAAATTGCAATACATCTAGTCCTACATTGGGGTGAAGAAAATAGTCAAAAAATCAAATGTAGCATAGATGTGCTGCACCCTTGCATTTTATGCTTCATGCAAATAATGAACATGCTACACACAAAAATTGTTCTAGATAAAAGTAAGGGCCCTCCAAACCATCTTAACACTGGGACGCCACAGTCTGCATCCTTGAAATGTGTTGGGTCACAATTCTGGAAGCTGTAATCCAATATATCTCAAGACTGTCTGATTGGGAAAATCTGGTTTAGCAGTTCATCAGTTCCACTAATAGGGCTTGCTCAGGGATAAGCAATCTGTCTGAGAAGGAGATATTTTGACATTTTATTTAACATTCCAAGCCCCAAAGCAATAGGCTTCTTATTGCTATTATTGGCAATTCTGGAATGAGAAGCAGATGTTTGGCTTTTCAGGGGTTTCTTTTACAAAATGTTGATAGCTAAGATTTAATGAGGTGGGTGGGTGGGTGGGTGAGGGGGTTGCTCCAACTTCCATAAAAAGAACTCTGAATCCCACAGACAGGCTAATAGGATCTGTCTGTCATGGTGGAGAGCTCAATTCATCTTACTCAGAATCTTTTTCCCACTGGGTCATATTGTAATTAGCTATTTCACCATGCAATCCTCTACATATCTGCTCAAAAATATAATCTATTGAGTTTAGTGGGGTTTATTCCCATGTCAGTCAGTAGAGGATTGCATGCAGAAGAGTTTGCTAAATCCATAGACAATCTGATTTACCACCAGCACATATAAAAACTGGTTAGACACTAATCTGCATATTGTGCACATGGGAACGGTCTTTGATGTATTCTCGATGTTTCCTACAAATAATCATGGCTTGAATGGCACATATATCTGCCATAGCAACATAAAATGCAAGCTGTCAGGCTAATCAGTGGGGATTTATTCACCAGTCGAACTGCATAATATGAATATATAACTTGGAGCAGCAGAAAAAAAAATCTATATAAAATGCAACAATATATTCATTATTAAAAATAATCAGCTTTAAAAAGACAGTGTGCATTAGCTTGGAATCAATCTATTGCATACTTTATAATGATACTTAATTGTCAGTAAATATGTAAATATTTCAGAAAACACATAACCTAGATATTTATTAAAGCAATTTAAGATGTCCTTTTCTCTTCCATTAAAAAAAGTCACTTAAAACGTTAATATGCCCAATACTTTTTAATTCCTGCTTAGGAAAATCAGCATGAAAAGCTTTAAATATCACTTTTATCAAAATGTTATTCTGACAGTATTGGACACTCTACAATAAAATAATAATCCTTCTGTCATTTATACTACTTTAAAAAAAAACCACACACCTATTTTTCAGTTCCATTAAAATGCCAGCATAGTGTTTCAAACTTTAAAATAGTCTATATCTGATTTGGATGAGACCCAGATTAAAGTGGACTTATTTGGGAAAACTCAGAAGATCTGAACCCTCCCAAAATTTATTTATGACTTAGTATTTAAAAATAAAAAACCCATGTGCAACTCCATGACTGCAAAAATGAATCCACTTTTCCCATATTCTCCATGTAAGGATTCTCCATGTATGGTGTTAAGGCATTTTATGAGACTCAACTCTAGCTTGATTCCTCAGTTACCTTGTCTGGTGGAGCAATATAGGAGAAAAGCTGTGTTAGTCTATGGTGGCAAAAAAATCAGGTTTTTGGCAGCTTCTTTTACAACTAACAGAAGTCATTAAATGACATGTGTTTTGTGAGCTACAACTCATTTCATCAGATGCGGTTCACAAAAGCATAAACCTTTTATGAACATTTGTTAGCCAGAGAAGGAATTACTAAACTCCTGATATTCTATTGTGCTAAAAGTTGTAGGCATATCCAATCAGTGAGTACTTTTCAATACATGCATGTTATATATACATACATACATATAATACACATGCATGATATATTTATTATTTTTATAAATAACTCAAGGTGACAAACGTACCTAACAGCTCCTTCCTCCTCCTATTTTCCCCACAACAACAACCCTGTGAGGTGAGTTGGGCTGAGAGAGACGACTGGCCCAAGGTCACCCAGCCGGCTTTCATGCCTAAAATGGGACTAGAACTCACAGTCTCCTGGTTTTTACCCTGGTGTCTTAACCACTACATCAAACTGGCTATATGCTAGAGAAAGGGTCCCCAACCTCCAGGCTGTGGCCCACTACGAGGTCACGGCCCATTTGGAACCGGGCTGCACATGTGACGGGTGAGCGTGTGCACATGTGCAGCTCCATTTGCACAAGCGGCAGGCTCTTGCGCTTGGGCATTCAGCTCTATTTGTGCAAGCAGTGTGCGTTCGTCTGCTGCTTGCACAAATGGAGTTGCGTGCAATTATGCAGGGACCTGCCACTCGCACAGAAACATTCCCTCTCCCCCCCACACACACCGGTCCGCCAAGCTGGAAAGTGACCATGGTGCTAGAGAAATTATTGCAGAAACATGAAAATATATTTCATATAAGCAAATTTCAGGTAGAAAACATGCAAAAGAATATTATCTGCCCCAAAGCAAAATCAGCTGCAACAATAAGAATGTGTTAGTTAAGTAATTTTATTCAGGTCACCGACTGATATTTTGTAATATTATTATATAATGTTGCATAGTACAAATTAAAAAGCATAGCCATTTATTAATATTAACTGTAAAGAATTTCATTATAACTGTGTAACTGCAGGCAGGAAACTAAGGAACTGAAATATTAAAATTAATTAACAATTAATTAATTAACTATAAATTATTTTGGGAATAAAAGCCTAAAATGTTTCAATATGAAATGCTAGCTGTTGAGCCAATATGTATGTGCATATATATTTGTGTGTGTGTGTGTGTGGCTCCAGGTAGGCAAAAGAGTAAGATGAGGCTGAATATTCTCCCATTATATATTCAACCTATATGTTGAACATAAGGAAGCTAGATTGAAAACAGGTGAGCATGTTTTGGAGGAAAATACATCAATAATCTATGCTATGCTGCTGACACTATTCTAATAGATAAAATGCAGATCTGCAAGCTCTAGTAATAAAAATCAAGGAGCACAGTGAAACATGAAACCAAAATTAAGTATAAAGAAGACCATGACAACAAGTAGAACAAGCAGGCTTAGAGCTGACAATGAATATCCTCAAGTGGCAGATAATTAAGATCAGTCATCAACTGTAAAGGAAGACACAGTCAAAAAATATTCCACAGACGAGCATTTGGTTGAGCAGCCTTGAAGGCCTTGGGAAAAATATTCAGATGCTCTAATGTATCTATAGTTATACAGATCAGAATAGTGCAAGTCATGATATTCCCTGTGACATTCTATGGAAGATAAAGCTGGACTTTAATGAAGTAGGGTAGAACAGCACTGATGCTTTTGAAATTTGGTGTGTGGAAAAATTCTTGAGAACACTATGGTCAAGAAAACAAACATTGAACAACTTGACTCTGAGTTCTCACTCAAGGCAGAAATGACCAGGTTCAAATTATCCTTCTTTGGACACATTACAGTTGACTTACAACAGTTCATTTAGTGACCATTCAAAGTTACAATGTTAAGATATTTAAAATTTAATAGCTGGAGCAGTGAAGAATTGGAGCAAAATGAGCAAAAACACACTACTTGGTTGAAGGCAGCTGGCCACTGCATAAGGGAATCTAAGCTTGATTGGTTGCTGTGAATGAAAAGGGCGAGTTTCCTTGTTTCCAGCCTTTTTCCTCTTTGTGCTTTATGTGCTCTCTGTGATTTACCTCAAATATGTGTTGATTTACCTGATGATACTCTATCTTATTTACTGTAAATATATTTATTTATATAAAACTGCTGGTTCATGTCAGTGTCCCTGACTCCATTTGGACACCAGCTGTGCAATTTCCTGACATACAACGACATTGAAAAAAGTGACTTATGATTGTTTTTCACATTTACAATCATTGTAGCATTCCCATGGTCACGTGATCAAAATTCAGCTGCTTGGCAACTGGTTCATATTTATGATTGTTTCAGGGTCCTGGGATCATGTGATCAGCTTTTGTGATTTTCTGCCAAGCAAACTCAATGGGGAATCCAGATTCACTTAACAACCGTGTTACTAACTTAACAACTGCAATGATTCACTTAACAACTGTGGCAAGAAAGGTTGTAAAACGGGGCAAAACTCACTTAACAAATGTTTCACTTAGCAACATAAATTTTGGGCTCAATTGTGGTCATAACTCGAGGACTACCTGTGTTCAAAGGACCAGCTCTCTGGAAAAGATTCTAATGCTGAAAAAGATGGGGGGAAAAAACAAAGAAGAGGATGGCCAGCAGCAAAGTGGATAGACCAGTGGTGGCGAACCTATGGCACGCGTGCCAGAGGCGGCACTCGGAGCCCTCTCTGTGGGCACATGCACCATCGCCGCAGCCCCGCCTCCTCCCATGGCCCCCTCCTCACCAGCAGCCCTCTGGAGGAGAGTTGCCCCCGGGCATGGCCCATGCAATGCTGCGCAGCCAAGGACATGGTGGCCGGGCAGCGGAGACAAAACTCCGCCCTTGCACCCCATTGCGCGCAGATGATGCTGCAGGGCACGGGCAGAGGGCGTGGCCACCATGGTGCTGCTGGGCTGCCTGGGTGATCTGTGGCAGGCCGTGGAGGTGGTGGGTGGTCCAGCGGGCACGGCGGAGCGGGGACAGGTGGGGGGTGGTTTTGGGGCACTCGGTCACTAAAAGGTTCACCATCATTGGCATAGACTTAATTATTTGGTGCACTGTTGGAAGACTTGAAGAAATAAGTGAGAGACAAATCATCGCGGAGAAAAAAGTTGATGCTGACTTGATGGCACATTATAAAATAAAGTAATAAAATACAACAAATACAACATATAAAACAACATGAAAGAGGTTTAAATGGGAGAGCAGGATTTAATTGGATATTAGAGTCCTAAAATTTAAAAGGGTAATTTCCTACAGAAAGCAAAGGCAGCTGAAGGGAATTTTGCAGGTCTCCTAGAGTTTGTTATGGTTTCTATCCAAAGAAGGAAGCAAATTAAATTAGAAATTAGAATTAGTAAGACAACTATTAATAAGCAGGGTGCAAGTTGCTCTAGAAAGGATATTTAAGAAATATGTGTTCTAGAGTTTCAGGTTCTTCCAGGTCACAGGGGCAGTTTCTGCAATAGAGACTTTATAATACCTTCCCTCCAAAATTTCAGAGAGCAAGATATTAAAGTAGGCAATGGACAAAGCTTATCAGTTCATTGGGCAGGTAACTTTGCATAATTTGCAGTCATGAAAAGTTTTCTATGAATTTGTTGTCAGTGATTGGTGATTTAATTCATCCAGCTCTGGCCAGAAAGTTACATCAAACACTCACTGCTGAATTGTAGACCTAGTTCTTGGCAATTCTATGTGCAGTGGTGAGAGTGCTGTGCTTAATGTAAATGTAAATCTCTTTGGATTCTCAATTTCCAGGAAGAAGAAATTTGATTAAGAAAAATCATGGCAACCAGCTTGCCACTAGAAAAGTGGAGCCTGAGCCAAAAGTAACACTAGCATATGCGAGCCTTGGATTCCAGAAAGATGGTTCCAGTATCTAATCACAGACTTGCATTTGAGACATAATAAGATGCTCAGAATGGTGCTTCTAGAAATATGGCCTGGCTGATATCTAAGAGCTTTACTTGATTGTACACACATACCTGGAAGCCACATAACTTCCAGGAAACAGATTTAACTTTAAAAAGCTTTGTGGAATGCAGGTATGTTTTATATCAAAGGTATGCTTCTTTTCATATAAATGAAGAACAATATGGCTTTAGGGCTGTGGTTAGTCTTATTGGAAATAGATTTAATTTGTTCATTCCAGGCCCCCAAAGATTGGAATGCTATGCTGAGATATTTGAAGAATGAAACCCAGTGTGTGAAGTAAGAATGTACACAGATAACTACAACTTAACTCTTGTTAGAAAAAAAATAAAACCCTCAGATGAAATAGCAGAAATTTGATTCTTAGTTATTAGTTCTGTCTTAACTTTGATTTCCTTCAGTCCAACAAGTTAACCATCATTCTAAGTTTACTGCACTAGTGTAGTGTGACTCCTTTCACTTAGATTGTACGGTAGTTAGAAGGGGCCAATTCAAAGGAAGAACCAGATAGAAAACATAATCCAAAGAAAAACCAGGAATTTATCTTTAAAAAATCAATAATTTCTAAAAAGAAGGAAAATTTTGGGAAACTGGAAGAACACAATCTCTTTAAAGCTACTCTATTTCTCTCTGTCCCACCCTTTTTTTTTTAGATAAGATGAAAGCAGGATGTAAATCAGGGGACCCTCAAGAGCTAATATCAAACAATAAAACTGAAAAACCAAAAATAGGAAATATATGACTGAGATGCAATTCCTTTTAAAAATAACCCACTAACATAGTTCACTGATGATTTGGCTTGTCTTGCACTTTGATTTTATTAAAATTTTGATTCTAGACTGGTTAGGGGTCTGCCAGGTACAGAAACTTGCATTTTTCCCAGACTGGCCTATTTTTGTTTTTATGGGATGTGTAAAACACACCAAGCCCGACTAAGTCACCAAGAGGTAGGAGATAGGCACTTCC
Organism: Azemiops feae; assembly: GCA_023970755.1. Lineage (NCBI taxonomy): Eukaryota > Metazoa > Chordata > Lepidosauria > Squamata > Viperidae > Azemiops > Azemiops feae. The sequence continues at coordinate 43,563 of JALGBA010001710.1, forward strand.
CATCTTTCTTTCATAGAATCCATCACACCTCAGTTTGGTTGCCCGCCTCTCACTCTCTCCTTTGATCTCTTCCACATGTGTGGTTGAAGTGATCTAAGCTCGGTACCTGATCTGCAGCATGAAGCTTCTGTCATTCTTTGCAAAGTTTGGACATAAATAGGTTCATCTGTGGCTGTAGAGGAAATGCTGAATAGACACTTTTCCCACTAAGGCCCCATCTTAATTGCTGGAAGTTCCCTCAGCTACAAATATCTTGAGGTTGTCTCCCATCCTTCCTGATTGGTTTATAGAGTGACTGTTGTTGTTTTTGCTCAGGAGTGTTTTTAATTTCCCCATGCTGCAGAATAGTTGAAGTGAGGCAACCAAGAGGCAGGAGGAAAGTGCTCACTTAAACACCAATGTGTGTGGGTTTTTTTAAAAAAATGTTCTGTCCTTAGCTGATTGGTGGGAAGAATGGGGAAGGTTCATGGATATCAGAAGGTGAGGGTTGGAGAGGGGCCAAGATGGATGGCTGCGTGAAAGCTGTCAGGCTCTTACTCCAAAAAACAACAGGCCTGCTTATGATCAACCTCTCACTCTCATTCTAAGACTTCTTTATAGGTCATCTGAATCCCCAAGGTGTGATCCGAATAACAGCTTCCGTCATCTAATGATTTTATGGGGTTCATTAATCACAAAGCATTTGGGAAGGGGATGTTGAAACAAAACCTCAGAGGAGTTATTGGTCTTCTATAGTCTTTACAAATCCATTCTTCCAGAAACAGGAAAACTAAGCTAGCTTTGGTGGTTTCTGTAGGGTCCGAAGCAGGAAAAGGAAGGAAGGTAGCTTCTATAGTTATTTTTCCCAGAAATAACTTTAAAAAAGTCTTTTAAGACTTTTCATTCATTATGAACTTTAGATTTAGCTTTCCAAATTCTCACATCTATCCTTCTCAACATTTTCATATTTTGTACTTGTACAATATATGTCATTTCTTTACAAATTATATTTGAGGACATTCCTGCCATTAAAAAAAATATACTACACCAATGCCAGGTTTCTTAACCAGAGTTAATTGTACACTATTTCAAAATGAATAAACTTAAAAACCAAGAATTAGAAATATAATATAATTCTTTCATAATATAAACAGGAATCACCATATTAATAGAAGCAGCTATAGCCAATCAGTACCTGTCTCATTCAAGGGACTTACATTATATGTTTCATCACCCAACTAGATAACATTATCACCAACACTGATGATCTTATCTGGTCAGGTAATGAAACAAACACTCCACAATTCAATCCTGAACTACAGATATTCTCTTCTATATCTAGCCAAAGAAAGTGTCTAGGTTTGTAGATGGTGTACATGAGAAACAAAAGCTCATAGTACAGCCTCCTTGTACTGACCCTAAAAAAATATTATGCAGTATCCAATTATGCCACACATTTTGGCAATAAATATATAGAAATACATGGTTGCTAGAAGTGCTGTTAGAAGGAAATTCTGGTCTGTTCTGCAGCCAGGACATCTGCTTGGAGGTAGATTTTATTCAGCAGGAAAGTAAATGCACAATTCAGCTGACAAAGGTGGCCACAAAGTTAGAACACTAAAAGTGGTAATACTTATAGTAATAATGGACTTTGATCATGAGGTGTGTGTTTCTGCTGTAGGGATGTTTGAATTCTGGAGAGGAAAGGTGTTTCCTAGGGGTGTGGAATTTTATGAGGGGTATGGTGTTGGGGTGCAGTATTGTAATAAAAGATTTCTGTTATCTTGAGGGGATTCCATTTCATGATTGTTCTACTTGCATAGGCTGACTTCCTGAAGATTTGTGCTTAATCAGTTGCAGCCCAAGTATCAATGCAGGAGGAAAAAGTTTAAGCACTTTCTTTGTATCTTTATTTCTAGGTTGCTGGTGGATCAGAAGTGGTTGGGGTTGATGTGAAACCTGGCTAGGGCATGGGGTGTCATAGGGGCTTTTACCTCCCAACAGTACTGCCTTTTACTTGTTATCAAATTGAGAACTCCTGAAAGCTCAGCAAAAAACTCTCACCATCAAGTCTTCATTGTAGACTTTGTTATATCCAGCCCTTCCCCTCCCTTAGATAATTGGGAATGTTAATTGATGGATGCTCATCTTCTTGAATGGCAGGAAGGTTTACACAGCTGTCCTTCCAGCTCCACTGTTTACCAAGTGATTTACAAGTGCAAAGAAAATAAAATCAAGGAACCAGCAAGGATATGCAGTATTTTTAGCAGGCACTAAAGAAGTGATCCATCTTGTTTTTCTTCGCTCATGTCTTGGAACTCTTCTTCTTGGGTGGTTCATGCAGATGATTCCTCTCCTTCAGTCCTTCATGGCTAAGGGCCCTCTAGAAATGGGCCTCTAGTCTCTGGAACCAATTCCCTACTACTACTCTTCAGACGGCTAATTGTAACATCTTTAAGAACGGTATAAAAATATTTATTTCAATCCTTAGGCAAGCAATTTTTAAACTGCTGATGGAATTTTATTTCTCTAAATAGTTCTACTGATTCTTTTTAGGGGGGATGGGTGGGTTATTGGCTTATACAGGTAGTTCTCAACTTAAACAGTTCTTTTAGTGACCATTCAAAGTTACAATGCCACTGAAAAAACTGACTTATGACCATTTTTCACACTTATGACCTATGAAGCATCCCCATGGTCACATGATTTACATTTGGCTGCTTGACAACTACCTCCTATTTATGACGGTTGCAGTGTTGCAGGGTCATGTGACCAACTTCTGACAAGCAAAGTCAATGGGGAAGCCAGATTCATTTAACCACCCTGTTACTAACAACTGCAGTGATTCACTTAACAAATGTGGCAAGAAAAGTCATAAAGTGGGGCAAAACTCACTTAACAACATAAATTATGGGCTCAATTACTCTTATAAGTTGAGGACTCCCTGTATGCATTTTAGGATATGGCCAGACAGCTACTTTAAAGTACTTGGTGTGGCAGTAAAAGGATGTTCTCATAAACTTTGATGTCCTGCACTGTCTCTTGCCACAGCAACCAAGTCAGGGACTGATGAGGCCCTTTCATGGTTTGTTTGTTTTATGTCTTCACATCACTTTGACTTTTAGTGACTACTTGAATAAATTAGAGAAGTTAGGGAAGCCCAGATGGGTTAATATTATATTGCTTTTTACTCTCAGCTCTTGTTTTCATTTTGAATTATGAAATTTACTGAGATTTCCATTTTTGCTGCTGCCCACAGTTATTGTGGCAAGCTGAATGGCCATACAAATTGAAACCAACTATCCACCTTGATCTAATTTCTTCCCATCCCCAAGAGGATATTACAAATTTGAACTTCTTTCACAAGCGCCAGGATTATCAATGCCACTGTTTTTTTTTTCTAACTTAGTGCGAAATGCTTCCAATAGGAGCACATGTGTTTTCAGAAACCACTTTTTCCTACAGATGTATTCAGCAGTATCCTGCATATTGAACCTGATCTCTATGGGGTTGCTTACGCTATGGAATCTGCATTTGTAGCTTCCAGAGAAAGACCCAGAGAGCTTTTTTGCACAAGACATGTGTTATATCCTAGGACTGCTGAATGACTCAGCAGGCTCAGGAGGCTGCAGAAGGCCCAGGCAATCCACGTGGTTGCCCGGGACCAGACAGGCTGTCTCCAGCCTTGTGCACATGCGCAAGGCGAGAGGCTAGCCTTGCATTGATTGGTTGATGCTGTCCCTTGCAAGGGGCTATAAAAGGCCATGGCGCCATTTTGTCTTCTGTTCTGTTCTGTTCGTGATCTCAATAAAGACTTGTGTTTGTTACTCCTGCCTCGCCTCGATGTCTCTTCGGCTGAAACAGAACATTGGCGACGAAGGTGGGATCCGCTGCATGAAGAAACAGGAGAAGCTAGGCTGACTTACCAAAGGAGGCCTGAAGCGCTGAGAAGTTCGGCGTCCGGTGGAAGCGATTGCCTGCCAGTACGAAGATGCTGGAGGTGAGCTCGGCTTCAAGGGACCCCTTCTCATTCCTTGCAGCGAGAGGCATCGAAGAGGTTACAGGCTGTAAAGATGTCAAAGCTGGGCCGTTTGTCAGATTTTGACACGTCTCACCCTGAGTGCTGGAGTTCTAACATGGCTCGGGTGGAGAATTACTTTAGAGTTAATAAGATCCAGGAAGATGGCCTCAAAGCTGCTACATTGCTGTGTGTCTGTGGGCAAGAGACTTTTGACATTGCAGAAAATCTTGTAGCCCCAGCACCATTGGAATCAATTGCATACACCGATTTGAAGAGGATGCTGCGTGGGCATTTCGAACCCAAGCTATCAGTAATTGCTTGGAGGCATGCATTTGAGCAGAGAGATCAAAGGCCTGGTGAGTCTGCCGCGGACTTTGTTGCTGCCTTAAGACAAGCAGCTAGGCAGTGTGCTTTCACGGATCTGGAAGAGAGACTCCGGGATCGGTTGGTTTGCGGACTGCGAAGTCGTGAGCTACAACAGAAACTTTTTGCAAAGGAAGATGTATCGTTCCAAGATGCTCTGAGAGAGATTGCAGCTGAAGAAGCAGCAGGCGGCGCTGTGAAGGCCCTGCGGCTCGCCCGGAACCCCCCAGCGGCGGTCTCAATCCATCAAGATGTTGCTCGAGAGGCATCCGAATCGGATCCGGAGGAAGAGGTGGACAGGCTTCAACAGGCCGAAGTGAAGAAGCCTCAAGGGCACAGAGAAAGAGCGGCAGCATCCCTTCGGTGTTTCGGCTGTGGAGGACGCCACAAGCGAGCTGATTGCCGGTTTCGCTCCGCTACCTGCCGGGCATGTGGCAGGCAAGGCCACATTGCATCCGTCTGTTTGGGTCGCCAGAAGGAACGGTCTACAGTAGAATTGCCTCTGAAAGGTACCAAGGTCCCCAGCCAAAATAGGGTGGGCTTCTGCGCGTCCCGTAGGGGCATTTTCAAAACTGGGGTTCACAGGCCTCTAAAAAAGAAACTTTGCCTTGACGTGAAGTTGCAAGGGGTTCCCTTGTCGATGGAGCTGGACACCGGGTCCGCTCTATCAATCATCTCCTTAGACACCTTTAATAAGGTTTGCCACAGAAGTGGCCTTCGAGTCAAACTCAGGCCTTCAAATTTAATCCTCACTGACTTTCAAAATTCGAGGGTCAGCGTGAAGGGGGAGGCCACAGTCAGAGTGCAGCGTAAGAGTTTCCAAGGACTGCTAGACATGGTGGTAGTTGGGGGTGATCGCACGAGTCTTATAGGACTCGATTGGTTCGAGGCCCTTGGGATCCAAGTGACTGGGCTGCACAATCTGCAAACGTCAGGCCTTGCAGATGTTTGCAAGGAGTTTGCGGATGTGTTCAGTGCAGAGCTTGGTTCATACAAGGGGCCTCCCATTGCCTTACGTTTGGACCCAGCCATCACACCCATTAGAATCAAGCCCAGAAGGGTACCTTTTGCCTTGAAAAGCAAAATAGATACAGAGCTGGACAAGCTGATCCAGCAAGGCATTTTAGAGCCTGTGGACTCTAGTCCATGGGAAACCCCTATAGTCACGCCACTGAAAGCCAATGGAGAGGTCCGGATTTGTGCGGACTATAAATACACACTTAATAGAGCATTGCAGCAGCATGCCTATCTGGTGCCAGTGGTGAGCCACATTTTGGCCTCCCTCAAGGGGGGGCGGATCTTTGCAAAGCTGGATTTGGCTCAGGCCTATCAACAGTTACCTGTTGATGAGGCAACGGCTGAGGCCCAAACAAATGTGACGCACCGGGGAGCCTTTAAGGTAAAAAGGCTGCAGTTTGGGGTTAATGTAGCCCCTGGCATATTCCAAAGTGTGATGGAGCGAACGCTCCATGGTATTCCGGGGGTCTGTCCCTATTTTGATGACGTCCTCATCGCTGGGGAGTCATCTGTGAACTTAGCTGAAAGTCTGACAGCTGTTTCACTGCGTTTCCGCCAAGCAGGGCTGAAGCTGAAGCAAAACAAGTGTAAAATTGGAGTCACCTCCACTGAGTTCTTGGGATTCCGTATCGATGCTGAAGGCATCCATCCTTCGGAATCCAAGCTTCAAGCGATTCAGCAGGCCCCAAGCCCCCAATCAAAGAGTGAGCTTCAAGCCTTCCTGGGGCTGTTAAATTTTTACCATTCATTCCTTCCCCACAAGGCTGCAGTGGCTGAGCCGTTACACCAGCTCTTGGACAAACAGGCTCCATGGAAATGGACGGAGGTCCATGAAAGGAGTTTCACAGAGGTCAAGGCCTTGCTCTCTTCAAATGCGGTATTAGCCCATTTTAATGAGCAATTGCCTGTGTGCATAGCCTGTGATGCATCCCCTTATGGGGCTGGGGCTGTGCTGAGCCATCTCAAGGCTGATGGGACACAAGTCCCTGTGGCTTACTACTCTAGGACTCTCTCATCTGCAGAGCGTAATTATGCACAGATTGATAGGGAAGCTTTGGCAATTGTGGCTGGAATAAAGAAATTCCACGATTTCTTGTAGGGCTGCCATTTCATGGTTTACACAGACCATAAACCTTTGCTGGGTTTGTTTACAATAACAAAACAAACCCCACACATTATATCTCCTAGAATGCTGAGATGGTCAATTTTCTTGTCAGCATATGACTACACCCTGGTTCACAAACCAGGTAAAGAAATGGGCCATGCAGATGGTCTCAGCAGATTACCTCTACAGCAGATAGAGGCAGATCCTGCTTCTGCTCTTCACATTCTTTCCATTCAGGAATTGCCTGAATCTCCCCTCAATGCTAGGGACATGGCTGCAGAAACTGCCACTGATCACATGCTTACACACGTGCTGACATGGGTGTTGTCAGGATGGCCTGACACGTGCCTGGGTGCAGAATTCCAAGGGTTCTGGCAAAGGAAGCACGAGCTTTCTACTTTCAAGGGGTGTCTCCTGTGGGGTAGCCGGGTAATCATCCCGGCCTCATTGAGGACTAGAGTCTTGCTCTCTCTGCATGAGGGACATCCGGGAATAGTCCGGATGAAGGCGCTAGCACGTAGCCACCTCTGGTGGCCTGGGCTCGATAAAGAGATCGAGGCCCAGGTGCATGGGTGCCAAGTCTGCCAACAGTCAAGGCCAGAAATGCCCCAGGCCCCTGTACATAGGTGGGAGGAGACATAGACACCATGGTCGAGGGTACACATCGACTACGCTGGGCCCTTTCAGGGGCAATTCTTCCTTCTCCTCGTGGACAGCCATTCCAAGTGGCTAGAGGTTGTTCCTGTTTCCTCCACTACTACTGCCAGGACCATCCAGGTGCTGAGAGGCATCTTCGCCTCACATGGTCTTCCAGATGTCCTTGTCTCAGACAACGGACCCCAATTCACATCTTCTGAGTTTCAGGGTTTCCTTCAAGCCAACATGATCCGGCATGCCACATCTGCACCATTTCATCCAGCTTCCAATGGTCAAGCTGAGCGTATGGTGCGTACTACTAAAGATGCTTTAAAGAGAATCACTCATGGAAACTGGCATCACAGGTTAGCTGACTTTCTTCTTTGTCACCGCACCACACCTTGCACTGCCACTGGGAAAAGCCCAGCTGAACTCTTCTGGGGTCGCAGACTCATCACTAAGCTGGACAGGTTGCACCCTGACCGGGTGGCTTCACAGGTGTCACAACCGCAGGCACCTAGGAGACTACAGGTGGGCGATCCGGTCTGGGCAAGGAACTATGGACCTGGACATCTCTGGGTGACAGCAGTGGTATGCAAGGTCTCTGGGCCACTGTCATACGAAGTGGCCTTGGATGATGGTTGTGTGATCAGACATCACATTCACCAACTGCGCTGGAGGTTGTCCAGCCATCTTCCGCCCCTGGCTCTGCTCTGGGGGGGGGGAGGACGACCACAATTACGATTGTGGACCACAGTCTCTCCGCCAAGGTGGACCTTCAAATGTTCCTGCACATGTTCCTGAAGGGGGTTTTGCCATGGAGGTGGCTCCTGACTCTGGCACAGGCACCGGGTTGTTGGGACATGGCAGTCAATCAGTTCGTCAGGCCACCCCAGCTGCTGGTCTTGGGCTCGAAGGGCAGTGTTCCCAAGAGGGGTCCATTGTGGACTTGGGGAATTCCACCCCGCCAAGGAACTCTGGTTTGGGTTTAGCGGATCCAGCCAGTCAGCAGTCTGGAGGGTTGCCTGGGTCTTGGGGGCATCAAAGTCCTGGCTTGCCTAGCCCAACAGGCAAGGTGGCACGCCAGGCACCAACGCTGGCTCCAAGAAGGTCAGAGAGGGCCAAAGGTCCACCTAAGCATCTAAAGGACTATGTGAGGTTCCTGTCAAGTATTAGGGAGGCTTACTAGTTCTCTAGAACTCTGGACACTCATAGAAGGGTGTTCTATTGATAACCTGAAACAATATGAAATATAAGGGTCTGCCTGTGTGCAGGCATAATTGTGTTAGAATTAATAACATGATAATTGAACAAAAAACATGTATATGTAGGTTGTTTTAAAACTATAAGTATTCACTTATTGTTTTATCCAAGGGGGGAGGGGTGTTATGTCCTGGGACTGCTGAATGACTCAGCAGGCTCAGGAGGCTGCAGAAGGCCCGGGCAATCCATGTGGTTGCCCGGGACCAGACAGGCTGTCTCCAGCCTTGCGCACATGCGCAAGGCGGGAGGCTAGCCTTGCATTGATTGGTTGATGCTGTTCCTTGCAAGGGGCTATAAAAGGCCATGGCGCCATTTTGTCTTCTGTTCTGTTCTGTTCGTGATCTCAATAAAGACTTGTGTTTGTTACTCCTGCCTCGCCTCGATGTCTCTTCAGCTGAAACAGAACAACATGGATGTTGCAAGTCTTACACCATGCTCATTGCAGGAATGTCCCATCTCAGAAATATGTAGAAATGAGATGCATTGCAAAAGGCCCCTGGGGACCTTAGAAATGTCAGTGAGAACACTCTTGGATGATGTAAGTACCACAGAGTAACACAAAAGGTGCCGAATGAAAAATCTTACTCATTCTTGGCAAAAAGATCTGAGAATTCTTCTCTTCCTCATTTTGCGTTCTAATATTGGTGTATTAGGGTCTTACTCCATCTTCCCTCATATTTTTTTAAATTAATCCTTTAAAAGAAAATCTTTATGATTGTGGAAAACAAAGCATTTAATACAGGTAGTCCTCAGTTGAGCCCAAAATTTATTTTGTTAAGTGAGCTTTGCCCCATTTTACGACTTTTCTTGCCACAGTTGTCAAGTGCATCACTGCATTTGATAAGTTAGTAACCTGGTTGTTAAGTGAATCTGGCTTTCCCATTGATACTTTGCTTGTCAGAAGGTCACAAAATGTGATCACATGACCTTGAGACACAGGTCATAAATGGTCATAAATATGAACCAGTTGCCAAGCATCTGAATTTTGATCACATGATCATGGGGATGATGCAAAGGTTGTAATAGTGAAAAATGGTCATTAAATGAACTGTTGTAAGTCGAGGAGTACCTGTAGATGTGTTTGTATTCAAAAGAGGGTAGTATTACTTTAGAGAACATTTTAGAATAAACCAGGTTTTCTGCTTAACAACTTGGCCATGTTTCCTGATCTTAAGTAGCTAGTGAATAAATAAAGAATTATGGCTGTCCATGCTATTTGAAGATTATGAAACTTATTTTTAGTATTTCTGCCCAGAATGGGCAAGAGAAATTAAATTGTTTCATTGTCTTGATTTTGTTGGAAAATTACTGTGAATAATATGGACCCAACAGATTCCCAGCCAATTCTTATATCCAGATAAGAGCAGGCAAGCAAGCCACTCAATTCAATTAGCCAAACAACAACAGCATGTTTGTTTATTAAACGCCAGGAAATACCAAAAAAAAAACCCATTAACTGGCAAAAACAGAATAAAAGACAAAACAGGCAGAGGAAGAAATGAATATATTAAAAACAGTTTACATAATCTATCTCAAAAGAACACAACAGAGGAAATAGCACTGTGGGTAACTAGCATGGACAGTCCCAAAGGAAGTGCCCTTTGCTTGTTCCAACTTTCACCCTTTTGTGCACATAACAGCAACAGAATAGAAATAGAAAGCGAGACACTGGAAGATACCTCCTCTATTCTGAACCTTGAAAAAAAGAAACAGTTTGGTGGTAGGGATGATGTATCCCAACAGGTTTTGTCCAAATGCTTCCACACTATTCCATTCTGCACATTACTACCAGGAATGTTGCCAATCCTATTCAGCCTTTTGGTTTCTTGTGAAAGAAAATAATTTGAAAAAGTGCTACACATGGTTTTAGTCCAAAAAAGTGATTCCTGATTAGGTCTTTATTAAACATTAGAATATTAATATAGTATTCCGTATAGTATTCCACTTGGATGAATTGAGCTTTTCTTTTTGTCCTAATAATATCCATCAGCTGTTTTGGATCTCCATTTGCACCCACTCCAATGGCAAGAGATTCTGTGAGTTGTTTCCCTGAAACTATCTCTCTCTCTCTCTCTCTCTCTCTCTCTTTCTCTCTCTCTCTATCTATCTATCTATCTATCTATCTATCTATCTATCTATCTATCTATCTATCTATCTATCTATCTATCTATCTATCTATCTATCTATCTATCTATCTAAAGATATTTCTTCTGTTTTCCCTTTTTCTGGTTACAAACAAAGACCATTCTCATTGTAAAGCTGGCCTGATGGCCTTTTGAATTTCTTATCTCTACTTCTCAAAAGAAGTCGAGTTTGAAAAATCCCTCCCAAAAGCTTTAATTCCTAGAAAGTCCTACTCCCAAGAAAGGAGAATGGGATTATTCTCAGAAATCTTTGGGACAGTTACAAATGCAGAGAGGTCCTGACTTTTTCCAATCCCAATTGGCAGCTTTCCCCCCTTCTTTTCTCTTAATGGACTGCAAACATACCAAACAGAAACATGTTCTATATTTTCTCAGACAAGGCTTAACTTTTCCCAGTGCTTTTTCATGATGGTTCCAAAAAACCAAATTTTATTGCAAGAGCTGAGTCCATTGCTTTCCCAATCACTTGGTCATTGATGTACAACATTTATTAGCTGCCCTTTAGCCAAACACATCAACCAGCCACTCCACTGGTGCACTTTTAAATATAAAATAAAATTTCAAAAAGCCTTTTAAAAAGTTGACTGGCAGTTGTCACCTTGATAGCAGATCATTGATAATATTTGGCATATATGTGTGATAAAATCTAATCTTGTGATGAAATTAATGGAACTTATAGGATTGTTAACTTCTGTTGAACACCACAGGAGTCTTTAAGCTGTTTTCAGGAGCGCACCATGCAATCCTCTTAGGGCTAAGGAAATTTAGAATGCAGAATTCTTTTCCAACTTTTCTTCAGCCTTTTGTTCACAGTCAGGATGGGAGAACATGGAGCTGCACGTAGCTTTTCATGGAAGAAAAATGAATTAACAGATGTGGAGGGTTTGAGTGTCTCAGCTGTAGCTAATAGGCCCTTCGCCTGAAAGTTTTCTTTCACAAAATAGCCATCTTAGTCACCCTTAAAAATGGAAGGACATTGTGGTTGATGGAGAAGGAGCTTCTTAAACCTTCTCCTTATTCTGTCTTCACAATGTTTTCTAATTCCATCCACAGAATAGAGGCCAATATATAAAGCAAGTTCGTGGGTAGAGGAGATAAATACCGTATGGTGTTTGAAATGCTTGAAGATCTCAGAAATTTCAGAGCAGATGTGAGCAAACTTGTTACAGCTGCAGTTTTATTTTAAGTTAGGGTTTTTCCCCCCCTTAGGAGGCTCCAGGCAATGGAGTAGTTATATTATGGCAGCAGTCCCCAACCTTTCCGGCTCAGTGGACTAGCAGAGGCAGCAGCGGTGGGGGGAAGGAGAGGGATGGTTTTGTGTGTGTACCACTTTCACAAATGCAGCTTCATACGCATGCGTGCACGTGCACATGCTCACCCACCACTCTCACAGCCCAGTTCCGAATGGGCTGTGGCCCAGCACTGGACCATAGACCAGGAGTTGGGGACCCCTGCATTATAGTATCACTGAAGAAGGCAGATCTAGAATTCTCAAACCCCACTTCTGTGTCTGTGTTCCTCTTGTTGGTAGAATGGATGACTTTTATTGTATTAATATCTGTGATAAGCCTTTTGGAAGTTTAAAGCATTTATTTCTTACATTTCTTGTGGAAAAAAGAGTAAACATTTGTTAGAAGATGAGCAATTTTGGGGAATCAAAGTTGATTCTGAGGCAGGTCACTTGGAATGTGGTTTTCCTCTATATCAGTTTTTGCCATCACAGTTGGCTGGGAATGATGATAGTTGTGGTCCCCGTAATCTAGACAGCCTTAAATTAGTCAAGCCTATTCTAAATTACTCAATCCAAGGATATTTCATTGAGCCTTCTGGATCTATAGTTTTCCAGAAGTATTGCAACTACATTTACCAGAAGCAACAAAAACTATTGTTTAGTAACAATGGTTTTGAAAGTGTTGGTAAGATATGAGGGTGTATGAATTTATTTTAACTACTACCAGGACAAGCAAATTTCTATACCCAGGATGAAGATAAAACTGCCACCAAGCATCCTGCTTCACTATTTTTGGCACTGAATTTGGAGCCAAAGAGAAATTATGTTATCATAAGCAACTCTCAAAGGGACACTGAAGACTTAAGTAATAACAATTCTTTTGTTTTTGGATTAGCTAAAAATCCCATTAAATATTTCCATTGTTGAAAATGAATTATATGACAAGGATTAGTAAAACAGAAATTTGGCTGACAAACATTGCTAAACTGCCTCTCCACTTTATTTTTCATCTTCCAGATGTACAAGGATTACCATTTTCAATAGAAAAGAATATTTGTAACTCAGGGTTGAACTATGGAGTCCTTGATGCTCTCTGAGCTTGGTTGTTTTCTTGCAGACGTTTCATTACCAGACTAGGTAACATCTTCAGTGCTAGGAGGGAGTGGGGTTTGTTCTCTTTTTATATGTTAGTGGCTTGCCCTGTCAGAGTTGGTGGGGATGGTTTTGATGGTTCCTTGATTAGGCTGTTGTTTACTATTAGCTTGTTTGAGTTGGTAGTTTCTTGATTGGGATATTGTTTACTTCTTGATTGTTGCTCTAGTGTTCATCTTGGAGTTAATCTCTGCTGATCTGAGTGTTGATTGCTGATGGAGAGTCGTTTTGGTCTTTTTATTTCCTTTTTGGCTGTTTGTTTGTATTTTTTGAATGGCATGTAGATGTTGTTTAACTCTAGGTGTCTGTTGATGATATTATGATTATTTTTTATCTATTCACCTTCCCCAACCAGACACTTTCCAAATGCACTGGGATTGGGAATTCTGAAGACTGAACACTGGAGTACCACCAGTAATATTGCTGAAACCACACTTACAGTACTTTGATCATAGATCCCTTGTTTTATTTTATTTCCTCCTACATGTTCCATCCTGTAAAGTCCTCTGCAAGGTTCTGCACAACGTGTATGACCCACCAAATCAAGCCTGCTCTTTTTTTAGATGTGGACTTACCTTGTTTTTAAACGTCATCTCTTAAACTCACTATACAATTTATATATTTGTACTTATTTATATCAGTTTACTTGATTGCCCTGCAAATAAGATGGATCATGTTATAATTTCCAGAATATTAATTGGAACATTTATTCAACTTTAGCTTGATATTTTGCATTAGCAACTAACATCAAAGGTAATTGGAATCTGCACATAAATAAAACAAAACCATGGCTAATACCTTAAGAAATAGTTCAACGTGAAAGAGCAATTATCGGTTGTTAGTCTTTGGTTTTGAATTTATTTTCTTTAAATGAGAGACCCATCAGCCTGAATTGCAAATTGTTTCTTATTTTTCAGTTTCACACTCATTTGTCATGCAGGAAGGACAGAATATCAAAGACACACACATGTCCAAAAGCTTGCTTGGGCTTGCTCAGCCTGCACAATTTGCAACCCACCAAGAAGGAAGGATCTCAAAGATGCCAGGGATTTTTGTGGCTAGTGCTCTACCTAGAAAGTGAGATTGAGCTAGTCAGATAAGGCTGCATTTCGGATCAATAGATTTTCTGCTTAAAGAAGCTTCTCGAGAAGGGGTAGGCACTCTAGCTGACCTTCACACATTTTGGAGATTAATTCCTATCAGTACCAACTAGGGTGATCTATAGCAAAAGATTCTGAGAGTTGCCCAAAACTTCTGAAGTCCACCAGATTCTTTAATCTGTCCCAGATTCACCAGCTGATTTGCTCTGTGGGGTCTTCCATGAGGGCCTGTCATACTGGGGTACCAGCAATGACATTTTCTGATTAGAGAGAGTCATTGTTAATGATGTTCAGATAAGTGCCAGATACCACAGATGTGTGTGTGTGTGAGGTTTCCTCTGAAGACTATCTGGAAATACTAGCTGAGTCAGAACACAGCCAGGAAAGGCATAGCTAAGTCTAGACAATGGGAATGTATTTCCCCAGTGTTGATACAATTACTTTTGTACTGCATTTCTTGGGATAATTCAAAGATGTGCTTCTTGCATTGAAAACTTTAATGCAGAGGTACAAAAAGTAATTCTTTTGTGCCTTCCATAGCCTCTCTAGAATGAGCAAGTTCAATATTTTTAGCCTTTTTTTAAAAAATGCATTTTTGAGAATTTGGGAGGCTTTAAGGAGCAAAACCTGTAAATCTTGCAGATGCTTAAGCCCTGTAAGAATCATCGAGTCTGTCATTCACTTGTCCATATACTGAGTACATTCATCTGAAATTAAATGGGCAACATTGGGCAAAATTGTCTTCTCGATGGTGGCATGCAACCTGTAAGACATTCTTGACTAAGTCATTCATTTAGTACTTACACTGATATTTTTTTAGAGATTTAATTTCCTCTCTTCCTCCTTGTTCTGCACCTCCCATTTAAAGGTTCTACTGCTTGTACAGCTATTTTATTACTGCTTGTTTTATATAGGTAGTCCTTGACTTACAACAGTTCATTTAGTGACTGTTCAAAGCTACAACACCACTGAAAAAAAGTGACTTATGACCATTTTTCACACTTAGGATAATTGCAGCATCCCCATGCTCAGGTGATCAAAATTCAGACAATTGGCAACTGGCTCATATTTTTGAAGGTTGCAGTGTCCCGGGATCATGTGATTAATTTTTGCAACTTTCTGACAAATAAAGTCGATGAGGAACTCAGATTCACTTAACCGTGTTACCAACGTAACAACTGCAGTGATTCACTTAACAACTGTGGCAAGAAAGGTCATAAAATGTGGCAAAGCTCACTTAACAAATGTCTCGCTTAGCAACATAAAGTTTGGGCTCAATTGTGATCGTAAGTCGAGGACTACCCGTATTAATTGTAAGAGGTCAATTTATATCTAAAGGCAACATATTAGTTCTGAAAGTAATAACATTTAAGATAATTTAATTTTGCACAAAATTAATTTAAAATTTTAAATGCATTAGTTAATATAGGAAAGTTCTCTTGGAGATTCAGTAAATCTCAAATATTAGTTGCCTGTCAAGTACTGAAAAATCATTGCAAGTCTGTGAATGTATATACACACATGGGTATGAAATAAGTAGCTATCCAGTATAGCCAGCAGGGTATTTTGCTTGATAGTTATGTTCACTGCACTTTCTGTCTATAGCCCTATATAGTCTTTGATTGCAATCCTCTGTCTATTTGGCAGTTTCTTTCTCAATAAACATGCATTGCTCATCAAAGCAGACTAAAGGTGGTCCCTAATCTTTTCATCAAAGGGACCGTTTTTTATTGCTTTCCTGTGTTCTTTCCAGCAATGTCAAATAAGGATTTGTTATTATATATACAGACTATTGAATTGGACAATACTCGGAAAAACAATTCAGGAACATCTATTTGGGAATATAAATTTGTCAAATGTGCACACACACAAATTGGACTTATTTCAAATAAGTGATTTAGGTTAGGCTTGCAAATATTTCTAAAGGCAGAGTCTTATACTGCCAAGAGAAACAATACAACAAAGAGAAAAGCACCTTAACCAGATAGCTATCTGCCAACAAAAATGTCTTGCTCTTTTGCCCAGTTAGATATGCTCCTGCCAATAAAATCTGCATTAAAAATATTTTCTATCCTGAATGTGTGTGTGTGTATAGACAGACAGACAGACAGACAGACAGACAGACAGACAGACAGACAGATAGATAGATAGATAGATAGATAGATAGATATAGTCTCTTGACTTGAGATCATAGAGCAGTGTGAGCATACATGGAGTAAAATGGCTTTGGTTGCTCTCATAGCATATCTTGTTGCTGTTAGAAAGGCGTGTTTCATGTGACATAAGTACAAGTGTATTTGTCTATAACCAATTTTAACTTGCATCTTCAGTATCTTATTAAAAAGTATATTGACCAAAGGCATGCTGGGTATCAGAGGTCAATATTTATGGGTCCATCTGGTAATGATCAGGACAAAGGAAAAATTATGACTTGGAGTGTAGGAAAATAGTAAAGAACGTGATTTAATGTTTTAATGAAGAGAATGAAAGAAAATCAGGTAAACTGTATATCTGGGAAACTAGGAGAAGGAGAAAGGATGCAATAGATCTGAATTAAAGCAATCTGATCATGTGGAATGTATATCAGAATGTATGAATTGGTATCTTCTAGGTTATTGTGGGTATTTAAGAAGATAGGAATTTATAGGTTGGTACAGCTATATGTTATGTTCCAGTGAATGGTAAAAATTGGAAGAACCAAAAGGGAATTTTGGGAGGGGAAATGTGTAATATTCTGAATGAATATGACCAGGAGAAAAAAATGATACTTGGTGATAGTAATGGATCGATGGCAAAGAAAGTACAAAAAAAATATTGTGCCATTCCAGTACAGAAGTATGTACTGGATAAGAAAGTTGATTGTTCAATGAGTAGCTACTTAAAAAAAATCTGTTTTGAATAATGGCTTAAGGATGAGTCTATTCATACCCACTCGTGGCAAAGAAATACATGAATTATCAATCTACAAGTATCATTGATGTGATTGTGTATGGTGAAAGACAGAGAACTGGTGAAGGATGTAAGGGTAATGACAGATTCTGAATGTGGGACTATTGATAGTATAAAGAGTGATTCCTGTGAAAAAAGTGGTTATGGAAGAAAAGAAAGTGAAAGAAACTAGTGAGAAAACAGCATAAAAAGTTTGAATCCTTCATAAAAAAGAATTATCTCTTAGCAGAATTAATAGAAAATAAATATAGGGAAAGAGGAAGCTGCTTGGAATGGAGTGTGAAGATGTGCCAGAAAGAGCTACAGTAATGGGAAGTCTAAAACGAAAAATGCTTGGTGGTACAAGAGACTGTGGATGTGCAAAAATACAATGGAATGATTGCTGCAAAAAGGAAGATGAGAGAAAGACCTTATATAATGTGTACAGAGAGAAAAAGATAATAATAATAATAATAATAATAATAATAATAATAATAATAATAATAATAATAATAATAATAATAATAATAATAATAACAACAACAACAACAACAACAACAACAATAATAATAATAACACTTTGAACATACAACCAACAACTTTACATCACTTTGACATATACATACAATGTATACTCCTTTTTTTTTTTTTTTTAAACAGCAATCGTAAGCTTCTGTTATTTACATTTTCCCCCTTTATTCTTCTTTTTTAAAAAATATTTGTCCTTGTTGTCCCATTGTTTCTTATTTCCATTTTCTTCATTCGTACTATATGAAATTTCATTGCATACAGCTCTCAAAGGGTCACCAACTCCGATATACACTCCTTGTTCGTGGCCAGCTCAAGTTACAGATCTTCCATTTTAGTCTCTAGGGAGTGAACGATGGCAAACAGGACAGATGGAAACGGAGCTCAAATTACCTTGTACTCCTGCACGACAACCTCGCCTCCTTTCCTTTTTCTGATCCTGTCTCTTTCACCTTTTCCTTAAAGAGGCCTTGCTTCTTTTTGCCCCTGGAACACGCTGCCACCACCACCAACTCCTCCAAAAGCTCTCTCCTATCCTCTGGGCCTGCTGACAGCCTCATCCAGTTCCTTTGCTCCATAAGCCCCGGGACCTCTCCTCCTCTGCCTCCTTCGGAAACAGCCCTGATTTGCAATAGAATCTGTCGCTGGGCCAGCAGTCAGATCTTGCTGCCGGCAGAACAATTTCAAACAGCGCCAACGACTTTTAACGGTCTCACCAACAATAGTTGTAAGATTGTAGTGAAAGAAAGCAAGGAAAGATCAAGATTACAAATGTGAAAAGCAATATTGATTTGTTTTTAGCTGAAGAAGGCTAAACAAGGAATTTCCAAAACAATTCATGGAATTAAAAACAGAAGTGATGAATCTTATTTGCTATTTGGCTTTCTGCACCTATAAATCTATTGACCGCTCTGAACAATAATGAGGTAATGAGGTAATGAGGAGAAAGTTTATATACTTCGATCTTGGCTTTCCTAAAAGGCTCACTTTGCATGTCTCAAGCTAACCTGACTCTTGTTGGTTCCTCATATTCTCGGGGCTTGGATTATTTCCTTCTAGTTTGAGTTTGGTCTTCTTTCTCCTCTAATGTAATTCTTAACTCACTAGACTAGAGGGTACCTTGTAGGTTCTTAGCTATAGACAGGCTTAACTCAGTTTTTTTCTGACCCCGTTTTTTCTTAAAGAAAATCATCTTTTTTTCCACACAAGCATCAGTTTCTTTAAAAAGTTATACTCCTAGCTTTCCTCTTTCCATAAAATGGTTATCCACAAATGATTTGGGATCAAAGTGAACTGAGGGAAAGGTAGAAGGGATATTTTAGATACTTGTAAGGGAACTTTAATGGCAAGCTGAACAGTGGAATTTTCTATTAGCATTTCCTGTCACAGAAGCCTACTTCTCTAATACTGGAATTAAAATTTTGTTTTCTTTTTAAAAAAAATTACAATCAGTTTTAGCTTCCCTTACAATGTACACATACCATGCCCCAATTAAAGGGCTTGAGGTATTCATATCAGTACCAATTGGATCCATATAAAATGTTAATTATCCTTAAGATTACATGTTACTATATTTTCAAGTAAAAGCAATGGGTATATATTTATTCTTAAAATATTCTGTCTACTGTATATTCCTACATATTCCATTCAATCATGTCCAATTCTTGGAGACTGCCTGGACATGTCCCTGCAGTTTCCTTGGCAAGGTTTTTCAGACAAGGTTTGCCATTGCAAACCAGTTCAAGATCACCTGGCTTTGTGGCAAAATGGGACTAAAATTCACAGTCTCCAGTTTTCTAGCCTGATGCCTTAACCACTACACCAAACTGGCTCTCTGTTACTGTACTTTCAAATAAAAAGAATGGGGTATATATTCTGTAGTGTAGAGCATTATTTCTGCTGGATCAAGTATGAATTATACCAGTGTTTCTCATCCTCATGCTGGCTGGGGTGTTCTGGGAATTGAAGTCCACAAATCTTAAAATTGCTGACTTTTAAGAAATACTGGATTAGACTAAGAGCTTGTGAAGACAGCATGAACAGATAGAAACCATAACTGCATTCCCTAAGAGAAAAGAAGATACAGACAAGTATCTGAAGAAAGTTCCAGATATCTCAGTATTGCTATCAAGAAACCTTGCCATGCACATCTATTACAAGGAATATGGGGCAGACCACATCGAAATCATATGCTTATATGCAAAACAATGCTACCGTAATTCCCAAATTTTCTCCCTAAACTGCCAAACAAATGGGCAGGACAATGACATAGATAGCCAGTTTACATTGCTTCCTGCTATCCTGCATGCCTTTTCTTCAGTCAGTCAGGAATTAACGATGGGACCATCATGATGGAGATGCTTCATGGATCACACATGGCCAGTGATGGCAAGACTGGTTCATGGTAGGTTCATCTGCTGATAGGCTCTCTTAATGGTTAGCCACCATAATCTAGAGATCCGTCTTTGGCCTGAGATTTAAAAGATTTGTTTTTAATTCTAGTGTTTCCACACAAGGCAGCTTTTGTGTTGATGATATGGGGCAGCAAAACAAATAAGACAATCTAGTCTACATATGTAGCATATTATGCATGAAAAGAGACCAACCTATGCTAGTTGACTGAGCTCAAATGCATTCACATTATGGTCCTTTCTGTTCTTGAATTGGATCCAGCAGTGTGCGGCGGCAGCCAAAAAAGCTAAAACAATCCTGGGTTGTATAAACAGAGGCATAGAATCAAAATCACATGAAGTATTAGTACCACTTTATAAAATGTTAGTAAGACCACACCTGGAATACTGCAACCAATTTTAGTCACCACACTAGAAAAAATATGTTGAGACTTTGGAAAAAGTTCACAGAAGAGCAACTAAGACGATCAAAGGCCTGGAGAATAAAACATATCAAGAACAGTTGCAGGATTTCGGTTTGGCTAGTCTAGAGAAAAGAAGAACTAGGGGTGGCATTATAGCAGTATTCCAATATTTGAGCAGCTGCCACAAAGAAGGAGGGTGTCAAATTATTCTCCAAAGCGCCTGAAGGCAGGACAAGAAACAGCAGTTGGAAACTAATCAAGGAGAGAAGCAACCTGGAATTAAGGAGAAACTTCCTAACAGTGAGAGCAATTAACCAGAGGAACAGCTTGCCTTCAGAAATCGTGGGGGCTTCATCACTGGAGGTTTTTAAGAAGAGCCTGGACAGCCACTTGTCTGAAATGGTATAGGTTCTCCCAGTGCTTTTTTTTTTTTTAAAGAAAAGATGCTGGAACTCACACACGTCATACAACCCGCCTTGCCTACCCTACAAGGTTTACCTTTGTAGTTGAAAAAAAAACCCCTTCAATTTTTAGTGTATCTAAAAGACTAGGATTTTGTTCAAGGTAAGTTAATACTATTAATGTTACCATGCACTGTGTGGCATTAACTTACAAGAAGGCATTTTATTAATCTTTTGGGACATTTACCATTGGCATACCCATTTAGTTTAATGAGTGGAAATGTCAGCTTTCTATGTGGAATGAAATTGGCCCAATAAAACAAAATTTGGTTGCTTGTAAAAGATTGAATTATTTTTAAGAAGTTGTCAAACAAGGTGGAAAAATTTACATTTGGAGTTTAATATGGATATTGACTTGAAACAAATTAAAGTTGAAACTTTGTCAGTGAACAGATTACTTTTAATTTACCTTGTTGTTTTAATTTACCTCACCCTGCTGTGCTAGGTTTGCCACCAACCATATTGTGAAGTTTGCAGATGATACAACAGTAGTGGGCCTTATTCATGATGACAATGTGGATGCTTACCGCAAGGAGGTTGAGGGGTTGGTAAATTGGTGAAAGGAAAACAGCCTAGTTTTAAATACCGGAAAAACCAAAGAGATCATTGTCAATTTTAAAAAAGGCAGGCACAGCCACACTTCTCTGTGCATTAATGATTCACCTGTGGAGATGGTTACCAGCATCAAATTCCTGGGTGTGCAGCTAACGAGTAGGCTGGCTTGGTCGCTCAATAGCGAGACACTGGTGAAGCAGGCACAGCAGCACCTGCATTTTTTCCATCGCATGAGAAAGGCACACCTTCCTTCTCCTATCCTTACCACTTTCTACAGGGGGACGATTGAGAGCATCCTGTCATACAGCATCACGGTCTGGTTTGGAAGCATCACTGCTTCAGACAGGAAGGCGGTGCAGAGAGTGGTGAGGATGGCCAAAAAGATCATTGGCAGTTCCCTCCCTCCCATCCAGGACATTGCACAGAAGCGTTGCTTGAGCAGGGTCCATAAGATTATCTGGGACACTATACATCCTCTTCACAACCTGTTTTCCTTGTTACCTTCTGGGAGGAGGCTTCGTGGTATCCGAAGCAGAACATCCAGATTCAGCCATAGTTTTATTCCATATAGCATTAACCTTGTGAAATTGTCAAGCTTCCTCCTTCCATTATATATTCAAGATGGACAGTATTTAATATTTATTTCTTATGTATATGTAGGGATGTGGGTCTATACATATGTTGTATATAGTATGTTTAGGTGTGTGTCATGTATATGTTTCACTTTCTCATCTCATCTCATCTCATCTCAAGTTAAACCCAATTTAATAAATAGATCTGATTAAACCTCATACTGTAGGTCTACCTTTACATCTGACCAATACATAATTAATATATATTATTAATAATAATACCTCCAAATCACAAGACATTGGCTTTATTCTTATTCTTCCCCTCTGCAGTTTGAATATAAAGTATAAAAGACTAAAAAGAGATTTTCGTAGACATCCCAGCCTTTGAACTACCCAAGGAACTAAAACAGTAAAGTTTCACTATCGGGCAAGCTTCCACGCCAGCCGCCTTTCTTTCCTCTCGCTTCGCTTCTTTTTAACCTCACACCCCACCTTCTGTAAGGGAAGGCAAAAGGCTCACTCACCTTCTCATGAAAGATGGCCTCCATGTTTATGTGTCTCCCACCACCACCATCGGCTTCCACACCACATGGTCCGACCCAGCCAATCAAGCCACGCTCTAGCTGTGGTGCTCCAGCGCCTCATGGCTCCTCCTAGAGGAGGCAGACAGTGCCGGAGGGGACACCGCTCGCACCGTACTGCCAGCAGGGCATTTTCAAAAACAAACGAGGATAGGAAGGGCAATAATAGGAAAAGAACGCATCTCTGGAAAATCCATTGAAAAAAGGTGCCGGAACTCCGTTCCGGTGTGTTCTATGACAAAAAAAGCCCTGGGTTCTCCTGCTTGAGCAGGGGGCTGGACTAGAAGACCTTCAAGGCCCCTTTCAGCTCTATTCTATTCTATCATCAAATGCAAATTTAACTCAGAACTCTGCCAAAGTAGGACAGAATTTTAAACTCATATAATCCATTTATGCCACACATCCTGATCATTGGTGTGCTCTGTAAGCTCCATTTCCACAGCACTAAAATACTCTTGTTGACTTCAGGTGCCTAGGAGTCAAAATTAGATTACAGGGATGGGGGTGGGGATAATTGGCTTTAAACATCATCACGTTCTCCTTTGTAAAATCAAGCTCTGCTTTCTTGGTTCTGAGCTGTTAGGAAAAAAAGACAACTCTCTTTAATTGCCATCCTTAAAATGAATTCTTAAAAATCTTTGAAAATAGTCAGCAAATAGGAAAATACCTCAATCATGAAAGCCAGCAACTTCAGTTAAGTACTGTTATTACCTAATCAGTACAAGATATACTGGCATGAACTCCTTTGAACTAATGATTTTGATACTTGGATGGTGTGCGTATGTGCTTTTAAGGCAGTTAAGTGTATCTTAGGCAAACTGAGATTTTGTCTTCTTGTACTAGGACATTCATTTTTTAGATGCAGGGAAAAATGACTTATTTCCAATTAAAATGGGCTTTTCTTAGCTGTAGAATAACAAATTACTTATTTCCAATTAATAAATCTCGATAGTTTCTAAATAATGCCAATTTCATTCCTCTTCATGGATGCTTTCCTGGGTTTTCATTTGCAATGAAATCTTTATTCACTCTTTCATTGCTTGGATGCAATCCAAAGAATTCCCATATGCTCCTAAAAATGCCCATTATCTACCATATCTTGAAGATTGCTGTTGAGCTGCATGTCTGCAACCTCATGCCTGGTCAATACCTATGAATATTTCCAGGTGCCAGGAGGCACTGGCTAATTGTTGTACCCTGGTGTCATGTTCCCCTGCTATGCTTTCCCTCTTGTTTTCCCCCTCTGCAGTTCTGAACACATTTCATAATCTGATGAGTGAAGGTACACATAGACAAGATCCATGAATTGGATTAGTTTGGCCATGTTAGTGGAGCAAAAATGCAAAACTAAGCTTTGCTGATTGGCTTATTTACTTTTTAGAAATGGGATCAATTCAGACCTGGCATTCTTATTTGCCCTCTGCTACTTTTGTCTTCCAAGTCAAGTTCCAGTGCTCCATTGACTGTCTTTCCAGTCATTAAGAGACAACATAAGGAATTACAAGTGTGGTGATATTTATGGAACGCTTAACTCCAGAACAAAAGATCATGCAGCAATTCAGGCTGTATAAATTATATCAAGGGCCTATCATTTGGAATTTAGGAGACAAGGATTAGTTATTATTTTGTTTTGTAATTATATTTACAGCATTAATTAGCATTCTCATGTGATGTCTGCATCTGCATCTATATCTACATCATGCAAAGCATACACACAGAAAAGCAAGCCACAATCTGGATAGAACATAGTGAAACAGACCAGCTCCCAGATTGGCAAAAGAGTGAGTCAAGGCTGTATCTCTCCTTTATTTATTTAAACCTATGTGCCAAGTATACATTAAAGGAGGCTAGATTGTAAGTAGATGAACATAGTTTTAAAATTGAAGGGGGAAAAATCAAAACATATTGCTGATGATACTATTCTGATAGCGCTGAAAATGCAAATAATTTGCAAGTTCTAGCAATGAACATCATAAAAAATGGAATTAAGTTTAAATATAAAGGAGACTAAGCTAATGATCACAGCTACAGACACTGAAAACAGGAGAGATCAACTATCAACCCTACAGGAACCCTAAATCAGTAAAGAAATATATGCAGATTAGCATTTGGCAGGGTGGCAACAAACACCGTAGAAAAAACATTGTGTAGTGTCTGTATCTACAAAAATCAGAATTGTGCAGGTAATGGTTTTTCCTGAGACACTGTATGGAAGAGAAAGTTGGACTTTGAAGATATAAAATAGAGTAGCAAAAAAATTACGGATAACCAAGAAAATAAACAAGTGTACCATAAAAGAAATCACTCTAGAGTTCTCACTTGAGACACAAATAATCAAGCTCGAATTATCATATTTTGGACACGTTATGTGAACACCATTGGGAAGTTCATAACGATGGAGAAATAGAAGGAAAGAGAAGAAGAGAATAACCAGCAGAAGATGCATTCAAGGGATTCTCTATATTTCTCTGCTACTACCTTGTGGTCGTCTGGAGATCTGCAGACTAGATCTGATAGTCCTAACAGAGGGAGATAACAGGTTTGTTTCTTTATTCTTCTAGTAAACATTATCTATTAATTAATTAATTAATTTTTCTAGCCCATGAAATGAGTATCATTACAGTGCTATAAAAGGCCAATGGCTCTTGGAAGGTTAAAATAAAAAATTAAAGTGTGGTCCTATTTGCAGGAAAAAAATTGCCCATTTCTCATTAATTCACCTAAACTTGATGTTCTAAAATGATAGCATGTAGGACTGGGTTTTAATGCCAGCCAAATCATGAATTCCAAACCAAACCAGAGTTCTAAATCATTTTCCGAAGCTTCATTAGTGTTTCAGAGATTTGCAAGAGAACAGATACACAGAATGCATCTATAAAAATTGATACATTTCTCCCCAAGCTCACCATGAAAGGAAAATGCTTGGATGGATGGGTTTGTGATGGATTTTCACAGTTTCTACTCACCATGGATTGCAGGAAAGAAGTGAATTAATATTCTACTATCATTTGCCAGTTTTTTTCTTCAAAAGCAAGAACAATGAAAGAGATTGCTTGATGTCTAAAAGAGAGAAGCATTGGGGGATTCTATAAAAACAATAGTTGCTCTAGTCTTCCTACTGTGCCACTTTTGGTTCTGCATCCATCAGCCACCCTACTCCAACTGCATTTTTTTGTTAATTTGATATCAGAAAGTCAAAACATTTTAAACAGTGTTCTAATTTTATTTTATAACTTGTTATCTTCCCTTTTTATGCTTTTGATATCAGAAAGTCAAAACATTTTAAACAGTGTTCTAATTGTATTTTATAACTTGTTACCTTCCTTTTTTATGCTTTTGAGTAACTATTGATTCCTGGTGACTGCCTGGATAAGTCCCTGCAGTCACCTTGGCAAGGTCCTTGCCTCCTTCCTAAGGCTGAGAGGGTGTGATTGTTCCAAGGTCACCCAGCTGGCTTTGTGCCTAAAGCATGACTAGAACTCACAGTCTCCTAATTTCTACCCAGTGCCTTAATCAGTACACTAAACTGGCTCCCTCCCTCTATCTTCTCAACTGAAATTTTGCAGATGTCTTACCCAGCAATATACTTAGGAATTGTGCAATTTGTTTAATAAACTTCAAAAAATTACAACAATATGGCATAATGAGGAGAAATACAGGTAGTCCTTGACTTAAAACACTTCATTTAGTAATCGTTCAAAGTTACAAAGGCACTGAAAAAAGTGACTCATAACAGTTTTTCACTTACAACCATTGCAACATCCCCATGGTTACATGATCAAAATCCGGACACTTAGCAACAGACTCATATTTATGATGGGGTCCCGGGATCATGTGATCAGTTTTTGTGACCTTCTGACAAACAAAGTCAATGGAGAAGCCAAATTCATTTAACAACCATGTTACTAACTTAACAACTGCAGTGATTCACTTAATAACTGTGGCAAGAAAGATCATAAAATTGAGCAAAACTCACTTAAGAAATGTTTCACTTAGCAACAGAAATTTTGGGCTCAATTGTGGTTGTAATGTCAGAAGAATTTCCCGGTTCGTTTTCCAGCTGGGAAAAGCCGACGATGAAGAAATTTGAGGACAGCAGCTACCGCAAAGCAGGTCTTTATTACAGGAAGGCAATAAAGTGACAGAGAAGTGACTTCAGCGTTTCTGTCTTGCAAGGTGTCCCCCTGGTCCCATGTGTGGCTTTTTATATGCTTTTTCTACCCTGGGGCTGTGGCTGGGCTGGCTCTTTCTTTTGTGTTTTTAATGGTTGCTTGATGTTCTTTTCTTTGTCCTAAGTGGTATCTCCTTTGTCCGGTTTCTATTTTTGGGGGCTTAATCCTGTCAGGGGCAGGGCAGGCAGTTCTCCTCAGGGATGTTCCCTTTGTCCTGATTCTATTTTGGGAGTTAATCCCATCAGGGGCAGGGCAGGTAGTTCTCCTCAGGGATGTTCCCTTTGTCCTGATTCTATTTTGGGAGTTAATCCCATCAGGGGCAGGGCAGGTAGTTGTTGATGGCTTTGCTATCTGAGTTTTCCCATTGTTCTTGGTGGTATGCCCAGGATTTCAGAAAAAGGGCTTTTACAGAGAAAAAAGTGTGTCTGCATGTTTTTCTAATGGGGATGAGAATATGGGAGTTTTGTCAGGGTAAATCTTCCAACAGTAAGTCAAAGACTACCTGTATATTATTTATGTTCTCCATTTTTATAACCTAGGAAACAACCTGATCAGGAGACAACACAAAGAGAAGGTTGAGGTTTCATGCTTGTAATCAGGAATGGAGGGATATTACCAAGGCATAAGGCTAGTAAAGAAAGAAAGAAGCTCTTAAGAGATGTGAGAAAGTCAGCCTTAGACATATTAATTTTCAGGTTACATATATGAATGACTCAATCCTGGGCCAGACAAGACATTGTACTAAGTAAGTACAATGAATAAAATGATAGGAAGAAGTAAACACTTTACTAGGCCTTCTTGGTCCAATTTTTGGAAAATTTTCCTAATTGGATCAGGAAGGCATTTCACTTTTCTTTTTTCTTTTTCCAAGGCCCTCAGTTTGCATGCCACATGTGTTTGTTAAACAAATTAACATCTTGATTGTTCACATTGTTTGCAATGTGAAAACTTCTGAATAGGCATGAACTATCACCATCATCTGTGATTGACAGGACCCTCTTAACCTCAGCCTGATTATTTACTTTTGGCAGAAGGCAGCTAAACTATGTGCAGATATCTTTAAGTATCTTGGGGCAATCCTGATTGCTTCCTGCCTTATATTGACCCTGAAAATCAATACATAAAAGCCAGTCACACACTCTGATAATATTGAAGGGAGAAAAATAAAAAATAAAATATTTATTTTAATGATTTTTAGGGTATAAAAGTAAGCTCACCCAACTGCAATTCCTGGATTTGCTCCTTTTTAATTCTTTTCTATCTGACTGGCAAAAGTGTTTTTTGTATCATTAGTCAGGAGCCACAATTTTCCACACTTCTTGCAGAACACGTTTGAAATTTCAAAATCCACAAACTGTAAGAATAGAAATGGAGGCAACCAAAACTCATTCTAAAATGTCTCTCGCCTCCCCTACCTCCAATTAGATTTCAAGAGAGAACTGTTGTGTCACAAGAGATTGAGAAAGTAACTCACGTTATCACTGATTGACAGGCCATTCACATCCTATGACACACAGAGTTGTGTTGCAATAATCTTGTAGTATAGTCCATAGCAAACAAACTGCTCTCAGATTATACTTCTGACTCTAAAACATTTAGCGTTCTTTCTGAAAATGCTTTCAAAAGCTTTGATGATGAGTTTAATGTGGTCAAATCCAGCTTTATTTTTTTTCTAGTTCTGCAAAGATACTTTGTGAACTGTGGAATCATTTATTGGTTTTATATTCTACCACAATCTCATGACTCTTGGTGATATGCAAAATATAAAAAGGAAAACTTAAAACATCCATGGTAAAATTAAAACAGAAATAACAAAGAGAGAGGGGAAACATTAGAACAGCATGCACCATAATAGTAAAAACAAAGAGTTAGAAATAAAATGTGGCACAGTGGGTGAAAACCACTTACTGATTTTCAGTTATCAACATTCTAGAATGTTCTCCAAAACAGCTCAGTTTTAATAGCCTTCTGAAAGCCATCAAGAAATCTTTATGGGGAGATAATTCTACAGCAGCACACAACAGCAATGCTACCACTGAGAAGCAACATCTTGTAGCCTCAGTTCAAGTCACATTCTGGCAGTGTGGACCACAAGGGGGTTTCTTGCCCCTTCAGCCATGTTTACTATCTACCCTCTGAGCATGAGTTGTGAGTCCAGAAAGATTCCCAAATTGTGAGCTTGCTCCTTCACAGATAGGGCCTACCTCTCCAGAGACAACACTGGTGTTGATAGAGAACTCTCGTGTAAAAACATCAATTCCATTTTGCTTGGGTTTAAGGTTAGGCTGTCCTCTCCCATTCAGGTTCATCCTCCAGGTTCCAGGATAACACATTGATAACATCTCCCCTGCAGCCTGTGATGGTGATTTATAACTTTTATAATACCACATCCCAAACTGTTAGGTGATCTCCCCCAGAAATTTCATGTGGCTGTTAAAAATTACAGGCCGTTGAGCTAACCTCTCTTCTCTTACCACAACAGATTGCAACCACCTGTTGAGGAAAAAGCTGAACCACAGTAAGAAAATGCTTCCTATCCCCAATTCTTTAGTAGGCTATCCAGTAAAATACTATGATTGATGGTATCAAAATCTGCACTATCCCACTCAGGTCCCAAGAAAGTCATTAAGGAAAATAACCAAAGCCACCTCAGCCCCATGCTGAAGTCTGAATTCTCACTGAAAACTGCCCTGGTGATTCGTTTCATTTAGGATGCTGCGTACTTGCTATGTCACCGCTGTCTTAACATTCTTTCTCCAAAAAGAAAGGCTGGAAAGTGTAGGATTCAACCTGCTTATAGCCTCTTGAAAAGTTACTTCAGAGCTACTGGCAACTCCCCTTCATTCAGGGAGTTGTCATGGATTGCCAGTCCTTTGAAGATGAGGTAGGCAAGAGTGGGAAACAGGAGTAGCAAGGGTTTTAAGAATGCTCACATTATTTTAATGTGGGAAATGCCTATATGGCTTTTGTCAATGTTTGTATCACATTGTTCCTCTTCACAGATGCCTCTAAGAGAAAAATGCATATTTTTTATAAAGAAGTTCCAAGATTCATTGCCAGGCATATCCACTTAAAAGGATCAGGTAGCATGTAATAGGAAAAATTGGAGCCTTAACTCATGGCTGCTGGGTTTAGAGAGCCAGTTTGGTCTACTGGATAAGGCACCAGGCTAGGAGACTGGGAGTTTTAGTTCTGCCTTAAGCCTGAAAGCCAGCTGGGTGATCTTGGGCCAGTCACTCTCTCCCAGCCCAGCCCACCTCACAGCATTGCTGTGGTGAAGAAAATAGCAAGAGGAAGGAGCATTGTGTGCATTCACCAACTTGAGTTGTATAAAAATAATAAAAGTGGGATATAAAGAAAGGAACAAATAAATTTAACCAGCATGTGTGCATAAGAACTCTTTACATGTACAGAGAGGATAATAGTTAGACATTTGTTCGGGGCTCTGTTGGCTTCTGAAAGGTTAAATCATGGAAACCAAAGTTTATTAAAACTGGGACATTACTAATCCAAGTAACATCTTCAGTCAAAATGAAAATTTGGATAGGCAGAGAGAGAGTTGCTGGAAAGAACCAACTCTTGCCATACAGACTGCAGAGGGTTAAACTTTGGTCCAGTTGCCATGATTTAACCTGTTAGATACTTTTGGCCTGGATAATTCAATCTTCATTTACATGTCAACCTGTTGGCTTCTGGTTTTGCTTTTCTGATTTCCAGAGGCCTTCCTTCATTTTTCTTTCCTGCTGAAAATCATCAGGTCAACTTTGATTGTCACCAGATTTTAATGGTATAGTCTTGGGGATTTCCTGTAACTTTAAAATAAGACTTCCAGAGCTACATGGAAAGGGGACCTATATGATGCAGAGGGCCCCACTGTTTTCATACATTCAGAGACAGCTTAATTGTACCCTCTTCTGAAATTAAAAGTGGGTGTTGGTTTCTGCCCTGTTATGCTATACTTTGTCACGATAGAAAAATGAAGACACATACAGAAAGGGAGACACAACACACACACACACACACACACAGATTTCGTTCTTTTTTAAAAAAAAAATCATATCAAATAGAGAGCTGTGACCCTGGATGTCTGTGCTGCTAGCAGCTTAGATGGTTCCAGAGTGTGAAGCAAGTTAGCAATTCAATAGTACTGAAACTGTGACTGACAGTTGATATTAGCAGCCTGTCACTTGCCAGAAGCTCCTGTCCCCTGCCACAATAGGAACATGGCATGTAAACAGTTGTGCTTCAGGAAAAAAGTATCAAACAGATTGTTGACTCATTACCGAGTCTTTATGGATGATCCCACTGCGCTCCATTTCCCATTGATAAATAGACCACTGCCCTCTTATGTTTTGCACTAGAATTGCTTTGCATCCTTCCTGGAATCTCTGCTTGATTTACAGTTGCAGTAAACAAAGCAACATAATCTCTCTTCAATCTCATTTTTAAACTAAATGATTTGCAAATGGAATACCATGGGTTTCCTAATACAGGCAGTCCTTGTTTACCTCTGCAAGAATATGCATTCTTGCATGATGCATGACATGATTCCTAATACATAACATTGCTCTTTGCATTTTCTCTTATGAGGAACAACGTTAATGCCAGAAGACCCAACAAAGAAGCTATCTCAGGCATTTCAGGGTCAGCCAAAAATACACTGCAATGAGTACGATTTCCATATTTTTTGAGAAAGGACCTTTCCATGCAATAAAAGATAAGAATTGAAACAGAATGAAAATTGAATGAGGAGGAGGGACTTTCTCTCAGGCTCACACCAGGCCTTCCCAAAGTGGCACGCTGCTCTTTGATCCCCACATGAATTGGCAGAGCCAGGTCTTCATGCTCGTTGGAAGGCCGGGAGAGTGGGGGCCAACCTCACCTCTGGAGGCAAGATGTTCCACGGGGTGGGGGGCAATGGCAGAGAATGCTCTCTTCTTAGATCCCACCAGTAAAAGTTCTTTAACTGACAGGGTGCGTAACATAGCCTTTCCGCCTAACTGGGTGGGATGGGCTGGGACAAGATGCTTCCTTATGTAAACTGATCCCGTGCCATGAAGGATTTTAAAGGTGATAATCAACACATTGAATTGGACCGGGAAACAAACTGGCACCCAATGCGGTTCACATTTTACTGCAATCTGTTAAATAAATCACAATTGCTGGATTCACTCTTGCAAAGTATTAATAGCATACGAGTAAAACTTAAAAATTACCCCGTGCAATAAGAGATATTAAAAACAGTTAGAAAAATAATTTTAAAAACCCGAGAAAGACATTACACAATCTTAACCCAAATTTTATTCTGAATAATTTATTTTAAAACCAAGTTACAAAATGCTCATAAAGATAATTCTTTGTCAGAAACACCAATAGGAGCATGCTTCATCCAGCCTGGGGAGAAATTAAAAAGGTGGCCCCAGGGAAAAGTATGAGTTGAACTTCTGGAGCAGGTGATAAAACATTGGTTGATGCAGGTTCATTGGTCTAATGGGCCATCATTATCCCACCACATCATTTATATGCATAAGATAATAAAAAATGGCAGCTGCTGACCAACGCAAAACACAAGAGCAAAACACAGGAGCTTAGGATAACATGGCTGCCAGGGAAGTGTCCAGCTGGTGGGGGGAAGGAGGTATGTCCCAGGCACTGTAGCTAATCAGAAGGACGTGCAGCAGGCTATCCCCTCAGAAAGGTTTAGTTTTTGTTGTTGTTGTTGTTGTTGTTATCATATGGCATTGTTACAGTAGCCAGAAGACCACAATGCTATTGCAGAGTAGTAGTTTCGCTTGCCAAGATACCAGCCCTGTTATAGGAAATGCTTGTGCGCTTCCCAAGGTGCATTGCAGGAGGGCAAGTTGGCTTTGCACCACAGAGAAAGATGAGCGGCTCTTTCTGCAGCGTCACCCAAGGCCCCCGATCACAATGACATCATATTTCGAAGTGCCAAACTCCATATCTGCCACGGCCCCACTTTTCCACACATGCTGCAACCCCCCCCCCCAATGACTGCCGGTACCACGAGGCAGCACCAGCCATGACCGAAGGGCCACATCCGAGGGTAGGTGAAGGATAGGTAAATCACTGAGGCTCCTGGTAAAACATGGCAGAAACGTGGGGGGAAGTTGAGAGCCCAGGAATGCCAGCAGCGTCTCCCTCGATGGACACTCCCATCTCTTACCAGTGATTACAATGGCTAGCAGGTGCCTGAGGATTATATTTGTTAGGCCTGGGAAATTTTAAACATGCACACTTGCAACTGGGCATGACAGACTTCTCTGACGTCTTTGCATCCTCAAAGTTGAGGAGAAGCAGACCGATACCTTGTACTCTGGAAACCAGAGAATTATGGGAGATGACTATTAGGAAGTAAAAAACCAAACCAAAATCAAGAAGTCCCACTGATGTTATTGTTGACAATATGCTGCAAACTTAATTGCTGTGTTATATTCGACATTGTAATATCATTTTTTGTAGCCCTGAATTGGTCTGGAAGTGGGTGAGAGAGAGGAAAGCTGCTGCTATGTCAAGCTCTAATGGCAGAAGTTTGGGGAAAATATTCTTTATTCTCATATTTCAATTACTGACTCTGTATGAATGGAAAAGCGTACAGGGGAACTTATTTTACTAGTAATAATAACAATATGATCCAAAGAGATATGAGTTAATAATGTCCAAAGTAGGATTAAAATACGAAAGTAACAATTAATAGCTAGAGAAAAGGGGGGTTGAAGAAAGGGAAAGTTGCTTCTTGCAAGAGCAAGAATATCTCCAATTCTGCTCTCTCACCTGTGCAACACTTTTTCAGTTTAAATTGTGCATATTTCTCCAACGATCTCCCTGCTTTCTTCAGTGGCACTAATTTTTCTAAGGTATTTTTCTTCTTACTTCATCCTCTGATTCCACCAAATGCATCAACGGGATTTTGTAATTACATTTTCCCCAATATTGAAAAATATTGAAATATTGCAAAAATGAATAAAACTCTGAGTAGCATCCATTCAGCCCATCAGTTTGCTTTGCTTTTCCTTTGTGAGGCCATGTTTCATACTGGTGCTGACAGGTAGATGAGCTCACAAAGGAGAAGTAAATAAAACTTCTGGTGGGCTGAATGAAAGCTCTTGCGGGTGTTGAGTAGTGGTGGCTTAGTCAGGTTTTGGTTTCATTTTACAGCGTTTCAATAGCTTAGCTTTTCTTTACTTTTCAGTATTTATTTGCTTGCTTATTTATCCTATTTAATATCACATTTGTTTATTTATGTTTATTTATCTGTTTATCTGTTTATTTATCTGTTTACCTATTTATTTATTTATCTATTTGCCTATTTATCTATTTATTATATTTAATATATTTATTTAGTTTAGGATTAGTGTAGTTTAGGGCATTAAGGCATTATTTATCTTATTTAATATCACATTTGTTTATTTATATTTATTTATCTGTTTATTTATTTATTTATCAATTTATTTATCTATTTACCTATTTATCAATTTATTTATCTATTTACCTATTTATTTATCTATCTATTTATCTATTTATCTATTTATTATTTTTAATATATTTATTTAGTTTAGGATTAGTTTAGTTTAGGGCATTAAGGATGGAGACATTCTTATGCTATGCAGGGAAACTCCTGTTTGAGGTAAGGCCATAAGTCTTGGTTAACCCTAACCCTAACCCTATCCCTTGTCCCTTTTTAGCACTGGGAAAGGTTCAGAGTGACATTGATCCCTATTTCAATTCACCAGGTGTAACGAGGGAGGGGAGAGAGCCCCCCACCCCTTCCTACTGTTTTTGGCTGTGACAGATGGAGACAACTGCCGCAATGCATGGATGTGGTCCCCTTCCCCAAATATCTGTTCCCATGACAATCAACCCACTTGCTTATATCACTGACCGCTCCCTCACTATACACAACGGTGGAACCAGAACAGTACATGTAGCAATGTCTTCTCTGATAATCAGCCCAGAACTGTGTCGGAGGAAAGATGGAGAGAAGCTGGCACAGGCTGACTGATTTAATAGTATTTTTATACTGTTGACTCCATAGCAACTCTTGACAATTTACAAACAGCTGCCTAAAATCCATACAACTAGTAGTCACGAAGCCCAGAGTCACCCTACACTAAACTAGAGAGGGGAAGATCCTAGCTTCTGACCATGTTGTCATCAGCACTGTCAATTGTTTGTATAGCCAGGTTTATATTGGAAGAAGAGGGCCATTAAAACATCACTTTAACTACAGAGCAACTAAAGGGCAGCTTTAGCTGTCCCTGCAGCTGGCTAGAGGTGAAATTCAGGTGATGCCATGAGGGTTGTTACTTAACAATGGTTAGTGAGGGTCTTCATGCTATGGTTAGAGGGGCATGAGGATGAACTAGCTGATTTGATTCACTCTAACTCTCCAAATAAGATTAGCATATGGGATCCAACGGAACTTTTGTTCCTGTTAATCTTTTTTTCATAACTGGGAAGTTCTACCATATGTGTATTTAAAAAAAACACCCAGTTGGCCTTCTGAGTCTAGGATCCCTTCTTTCCAGACTGAGTTGACTTTCTTTGACCCCAATAGCAAAAGACCATCTAAAGAAAAAGCCTTGGAAGTATAATTTCCCATAAATTCATTTTTTCTTTTCTATTTTTTTCAAAAAAGAAAAAAATCTGAAGCACAACATTGGCTAAGCATTGATATGTGCTGCCACAAAAATGAATGAAAGCATGCATGTAGTCACTAGGGGGTCTCATTCTCTCCCGCACCTCCCCCCGGTTTAAACTAACTAGGGCAGTGTTTCTCAACTTTGACCACTTGAAGATGCGTAGATTTCAACTCCCAGAATTCTCTCACCAGCATGAATTCTGGGCGTGGAAGTCTGCACATCTCCAGGTGTCCACAGTTGAGAAACACTGAGCTAGTGACACTAAATTGGGCTCTAATTATGAGATAATTTTTTATGAGAAAAGAAAGGTTATGAGACAATGCTTGAAACATTTTGTTCAACATAAACGAGGAGTCAGGTTGATTTTTAGTCAGTTTGACTTCTGGAAAGATGGCAAAGCAAGTAAGCAAAGATGATCAGTTTCTTGGAAAACCTAATCCCGGGACATTGATCCCTTGACATGTGGGCCCCACCATGTTTATCTGATGCAGCATTGCAAATTGAAAACAAATTCCAGGATTACGTCTTGAAATACTTTTTTTTAATCCATTGTGTAGAGAGTTAGAAACAATATACTTTAAAAAATGGGTTCAATCTGCCAAATTGTGTCGCCTGTGGAAATAAGCTATTTTTCTCTCACACTGACTTCAATAGAGACATGCCTATAAATGAACAAAGAAATTATTAAAATCCCAAGCAAATTCAGTTTTAGCTCCTATACTATTAGCCTGATTTAACTTTACAGAAAACAATCTAATATGTTCTACTGGCTGCAGAGGCAGAGCAGGTAAAAATGAAGCCTTTTCACTAATCCAATCGAGTTTTGTTGACCCGTGCTATGATTATTCCCAAGCAGCTTCATTTCCAAAAATGTATATATATTTAGAATACAAATATAAATTTTAATGTAATGCCTTCCAGATCTCAGTTTTGATTTATCATAGAAGAATTCTATGGATTATATGCAACGTTGATATTATTTTTAAAGATCTAAATTTTGTCTCAACTACAAGTATTAACATTTTGCTTAGAGGAGGCATATATAAATTCCATTGAAAACTAGTAAAAGATACTACAATGTAAGACTAATAATAGATTGATTAAGGTACCTTGCTTTTCAAAATGTGGCTTTTTGGTCAAAGCATTTTGCCAGAACTACTGCAAAGTGCTTTAGAACAAACAGTCAGCATGCAGCCAACGCGCATTGTAACTGGATATGACTGCAGCCACTATGATTGTATCCACACTATGATTTATAATACTTACTAAATTTGCCTCCTCCAGTTGGTTTGTCCTGAGCTGTTCAAAATGTCTTCTTTTGGCAGGTCTGTCTGCAGAAATACAGAGACCACCAAAGAGAACAAAGTGAGTAACCAACTCTTTTGTTTGTGTGAGAACCTGTAGCAGGAGTGGGGATACAAAGGCAACCCTCCCTCTGCACCACACCTGACCCTTCCTATTTAATGACCAGTCTTAAATTTCAGTGTTGTTTGTGGGTTAATATGTAATGTCTTTTGGGAATATTGTTTAACAGCACAAGTGTTTTTCCATAAAAATACAGAACAGAAGCAGATAGAAGAGGTGACATCCTCACAGGAGAAGGAGCTGGCAGAGAAAGATGCCACCATAAGAGCTGTAAGTCATTCATTCCCCTTACAATCCTGATTTAAGCCCCTCTTTTTTTAAAAATTTTTTTTTATTAAATGTACATTTAAAAACAAAAGTGGACATAATTCAACCTCCCTGGGTATAACACTGCTATTACAGAAAGAAAAACAGAAACTTAAAATACCTTCTATAACAGGACAGAGTATAACAAGCTGTACATATAACTTCTGTAAAAAAACTTCTGTATTTACATATCTTTCTGTTGTGTCCTGATATAGATGCTAATAGGAAATCCTTGCGTTATCAACTAATCAATCGATAATCATCTCAGTGATCCTCCTTATCTCTAACCAATCGTACAAATTTTTACAAATTTCATAATACTCTGTTTCAGTTTTATTTTTGATCTCTAGAGTTAACCTGTCCATTTCAACGCAGGACAAAATTTTATTTATTATTTCTTCTTCAGTGGGGGCTTCCTTTCTTTTCCATTTTTGGGCATATGCCAATCTTGCTGCAGTTAAAATATGCAATAGTAAGTAGAAAGATGATTTGCTAAATTTATCATTAATAATCCCCAATAAGAAGATTTCTGGTTTTAAATCAATTTTTTGTAGTAGTATTTCTTCCAGCCAATTTTTTATCTGGTGCCAAAATATTTTCGCTTTTGAACATTCCCACCACATGTGATAATAAGTCCCTGGAAACCTTCTACATTTCCAGCATGTCGGTGAGATTTTTTTATCTATTTTTGCTAGCCTTGTAGGGGGAAGGTGCCATCTATAAAACATCTTGTATAGATTTTCTTTATAGGAGGTGGCTAGCGTTAACCTCCTGTTTCTGTCCCATAATGATTGCCAATTATCTAAGTCAATACTATAACCAAAATTTTTGCTCCAGATTAACATTGTTTCTTTTACCTGTTCTTCTAACAAATCTTGTTCTAATAAATATTGATATATCTTTTTTATCATTTGACCTTCTGTTCCTAGAAGGATTTTATCTAATTGTGTATGCTCTAATTTTATCCCTGGTTCTTTTTTGTCTTTTCTGTATCGCGACTGTATTTGTAAGTATGCCCACCATTCCAACTCTATACCATCTTCTAACAGTCTTTTCCTTGTTTTCAGGTCTCCATTCTCGTCTAAGATATCTTTATATGTGATTACTCTTCCTAAATTTATGAATTTGGGGTGCATGAATATCTCTAATATGGATAGCCAATTGGGGCTTTCTACATAATTATTTTTTTTAATTTTTATCCACACATCTAATAGTGCCCGTCTAATATGATGGTTCTGGAAATACTGGTGAGCCTTATATTTCCCGTCCCACATTATGGCATGCCACCCTATTTGCATATCATGGCCTTCTAATGCCAGTAGTCTTCTGTTCCTTAAGTGTATCCAATCCTTTATCCATACCAAATCTCACCGACATGCTGGAAATGTAGAAGGCTTCCAGGGACTTACTATCACATGTGGTGGGAATGTTCAAAAGCGAAAAATTTTTGGCATCAGACAAAAAAATTGGCTGGAGGAAATACTATTACAAAAAATTGATTTAAAACCAGAAACCTTCTTATTAGGGATTATTAATGATAAATTTAGCAAATCATCTTTCTACTTACTATTGCCTATTTTAACTGCAGCAAGATTGGCATATGCCCAAAAATGGAAAAGAAAGGATGCCCCCACTGAAGAAGAAATAATAAATAAAATTTTGTCCTGCGCTGAAATGGACAGGTTAACTCTAGAGATCA
The DNA here is from genome assembly GCA_023970755.1 of Azemiops feae. Lineage (NCBI taxonomy): Eukaryota > Metazoa > Chordata > Lepidosauria > Squamata > Viperidae > Azemiops > Azemiops feae. Next base: position 82,216 of record JALGBA010001710.1, read on the forward strand.
AAAATAAAACTGAAACAGAGTATTATGAAATTTGTAAAAATTTGTACGATTGGTTAGAGATAAGGAGGATCACTGAGATGATTATCGATTGATTAGTTGATAACGTAAGGATTTCCTATTAGCATCTATATCAGGACACAACGGAAAGATATGTAAATACAGAGGTTTTTTACAGAAGTTATATGTACAGCTTGTTATACTCTGTCCTGTCATAGAAGGTATTTTAAGTTTCTGTTTTTCTTTCTGTAACATAAAGTAATACTATTAGCAGTGTTGTACCCAGGGAGGTTGAACCATGTCCACTTTTGTTTTTAAATGTACATTTAATAAAAAATCTATAAAAAAATATATGGTGAGACATAATTAAAAGAAAAGCATACCAGCTTGTTCTTTGCCCACTTTACAGGAACCGTGGAGTTCCTGGACATTTGATTGAAAATGGACTACAGGACTACAGGACTCATGGCTGTTGGCTGAGTAACCAGGGCTAGCAGCCTTGCCAGAAATAACTCAAATTGCAAAGGCAAACCAGGGAAAGTTGGCAGTAGAAGCCAGCACAGCTATTGAACTGTTTATGTTCAGAAAGCAGGAGCTTATTTTTTGCCTCAGAAACAATAAAGCTCTGTAACGAAAGAAGTAAGAGAATTGAAACAAAGAACCTTGCAAATAGAAGTTGAATGACTGAGGTAAAATTAAGCAGAGGTTCCTGTTCTTCAGGGATACATTTTGTTGAAGGACAGGAACTTTATATCATAAACTCATTTTATAAGAAAAGGGCTAGCAGAAAATGAACATGGAAGCTTCCCTCTGGGTACACAAGTGAAATTGTCTACATCATGTCAAGTGATAAAACCATATTTTGCAATTGTAGTGTCATCAATTGCTTTAATGTTGGAAGTGACCATAGAATGTTACGAGCTGAAGTGAAGATAGACTGTTGAAAAGAGCATATGAAAATGATAAAGATGTCATGAAAACAAAAATAAAGAGTGATAAGTTGTTAGAGAAGAGCAGCAATTTTGAGATTAATTTATCGAACCACTTTGCTCTATTGCAAGATTTGAAAGAGATGAACATTACAGACCAAAATGAACAAACAGTCAAAAATGTCCTCAAATCTGCTATATCTGTAGCACTACCAAAAAAACCCATACACTGTACGGTTAAAAATCTGTAATGAAACTATTGATTTAATAAAAAAAGATGGAAAATGAAGAATACTGGAAGTTTCAGTAATAAACTGGAGTATGTTGAACTTTGCAAGATCATCAGAAAATGTATCCAAGAAGAAACACGTCAGTTTAACATGAAGCTTGTGAAAAAGGCAATTGAAAAAAAGGGGATTAATAGAGCAAAATGCAAGCTTATAAATACAAGAAAGAAGGTTTTTACATTAAAACGTGATGATGGCTCTGTGTGTAGAACAAAACAGGAAATGTTAGAAATATTTGGAAAATTCTATACAGAATTATACAAAGATCAAGATCATTCAAAAGTAACAACACCCACCAAAGAGGAAATGCCAGTCATACTAGTAGAAGTATCAAGTGACAGAAAATCAATGAAAAATGGCAAAACTTCAGGAAATGACTGTGTTACTGTTGAAATGCTGAAAGCTGGTGGTCACAGTTTACATAAAATACTAGCAAATTATACTCGAGATGCCTCAGAGAAAAAAAAACCATGGAAAATTGCTGAAGTGATTCTTATACACAGGAAAGGGCCCCAAGATGATTTAAAGAACTATCGCTCAATAAGCCTTCTTTCAGTCATCTACAAGGTTTTCACCAAGATAATACCAAAAGGGTTTTGAGAATATTAAATGATGCACAGCCAAAGGAGCAGGCAGAGTTACAGCACAATGGATCTTGTTGTCACTGAAAGGTGCAATGAGTACATCATGCTTCTGTGCTTGGCTTTCATTGAAAATGAAAAGGCATTTGACTCAGTATTTCAGCAAGCAAAAATTAATGCATTGCTCAACCAAAGCATGGGCATTGTTTTCATAAACTTATTACTATCAATATATGAAAAAACAATGGCAATAATTTGCCTTAATAATCTTAAAGTGGAAATCAACATAGAATGAGGTATATGACAAGGTGATACAATATCACCTATCCTTTTCTCAGCCTGCCTTGAAGAAGTATTTTGCAAACTAGACTGACCAAAAGATGGAATAAAAACCAATGGCGCCTACGTATTTAAATCACTCAATATTTGCAGATGATGGTTGTTCTCCTCTCACAAGATGCAGAAAAGTTACAAAGACCATACAAGAGCTGCACAAAGCAGGGGACCTATTTGGCTTAAAAATGAACCTGAAAAAGAGCCAGGTAAGGTTTAATAAATTCACCAAAAAAAGAAAAAAAAATATCTGGAGAAGAACTAGACATAGTAGAACACTATATCTTGGTCAACAGATTTTGGTCAGAACCTTGGTCAACAGATCTCAATGGAAAGTGATACAATAAAGGAAATTGAATGGCATGTTAAATGTGGTTGGCAGGCATTTGGCATGCTAAGCATAATTTACAAAAACAACCTCCCTCTATGCCTAAAAAGTCTTCAATCAGTGTGTGCTACTTGTTCTAACATACACCAGCGAAACATTGACACTAACCTCACAATCAGTACAAAAGCTACGAGTGGCATAAAGAGCCATGGAAAGATACATGCTGGGCATCACAAGACAGGATAGACCTGCACATGGATTAGAGAACAAATGAAAGTATACAATATCATCAAGGAGAGTAAAAGAACTGAAATGGAAATTGCCTGGTCACACAGCAAGAAGAACTGATGGCAGATGGACAGGTAAGGCAGTCATAGAATGAACTCCACTTGATAAAAAGCATCCAGAAAAGAGACCTAAAACAAGATGGATGAACAACATCAACAAGTATTGTGGGCCCAACTGCCAAAACAAAGCTCAGGACTTTGTTGGTTGGAAACATGCGGAAGAAGCCTTCATCCTGCAGTGGATAGACAATGGCTAGAATGATGATGATGAAAAGAAAGCTGAGAGAGTACCAGTAGTAATACACAGCTTGGATGTAATTCAAAACATCTGGAGCACCACTTGAACACCATTAGCATTGATAAAATCACCATCAGTCAATTGCAAAGGCAGCTTTACTTGGAACAGCTTACATCCTGTAATGATACTTCTAACACCATTAAACATCAACATCTGCCTATTCCAGGTCCTTGAGAAGGACTCAATAGGTGAGTCCAAATCCAATTTGAACATCTGACTGACTGTGCAAGAGGATGCACTGAAGCTACAGTAGTATATCAGGAAGGCCTACTGAATATTGGAGAGACCAAACTGGCCTAAAAGAAAGATCACTTCTTGTCCGGCATGCAGGTGCTTTGGAGAATAGGTTAACCCCCTCTTCTCTATGTCAGCATCTAAAATACTGATAGAAAGCTATCATATCAGGCCAGATCTTCTGTCTCATAGACAAGACAATGGCCAGACTAGAATTGACAAAGTAATACTAAAGTACTACTTCTTGGTAAGATAGAAAAATGTGGGGTAGACACCATCACCACCAGATGGATTCATTACTGGTTGACCAACCACACTCAACATGTAGTCCTCAATGAAACTACATCTAAATGGAGGGAAGCATGTAGTGAGGTACCTCAAGATTCTGTCTTAGGCCCAATACTTTTAACACCTTCTTAAATGTTTTAGAAGAGGGAATAGAAGGGTAATTCATCAAATTTGCAGACAGCACTAAGCTGGAGAGAATAGCCAACAACTTAGACAATAGAATCAAGATATAGAAGGATCTTCATAAACGTGAACACTACACCCTATCCATTAAAATGCAATTCAGTGGTGAGAAAAGTAAGGCAAGAAAAGCCAAAGATACAAGTATAGAATAGTTTATACTTGGCTCAACAGCAGTAACTGTGACAGGGACCTAGGTGTCCTAATGGACAACTATTTAAGTATGGTGTGGGCTGCAGCTGCCCAAAAAGCCAATACAGTCCTAGGTTGTGGACAGAGGAATAGTATTAAGAGCATGTGAAGTATTAGTATCATTTTATATTGCACTGGAAAGACCTCACGGTTCTGGTATCCATGATGCAAAAAAAGATGTTGAGACTTTAGAAAGAGTGCAGAGAAGAGCAACAAAGATGATTGGGGTCTGGAACCTAAGTTGTACGATGATTGGTTAAAGGAACTAGATATGTCTAGCCCAGGGGTAGGCAACCTTGGCTCTTTTATGACTCGTGGACTTCAACTCCCAGAATTCCTGAGCCAGCATGGCTGGCTCAGGAATTCTGGGAGTTGAAGTCCACGAGTCATAAAAGAGCCAAGGTTGCATACCCCTGGTCTAGCCTAACAAAGAAAAGGATTAGGGGTGACAGATAGCTGTCTGCTAGTATTTGAGGGGCTATCATATAGAAGAGTGGGTTGACCTATTTTCCAAAGCACCTGAGGGCAGGACAAAAATTAACCAATTGAAGATTATCAAGGAGAGATCCAACCTAGAATTACTGAGAAATTTGCTGACAGTGAGCACAATTAATTAATGGAAAGGCTTGCCTTTGGAAGTTGTGGATGCTCCAACACTGAAGGTTTTTAAGAAGAGATTGGACAGCCATTTGCCTGGAATGGTATAAGGTCTCCTGCTTAAGCAGTGGTTAGACTAGAAGACCTCCAAAGTCCCTTCCAAATCTGTTATTCTCTTATTCTGTAATAAATATGCTTCTGTACCCTATTTTTCTGAGGTTTTGGTCTTGCTTCTTAGCTCTCATGGACTGTCACATACTGTACTACCAATGCACTTTTTCCTATCCACTGGTGTCAGGAAAAGGTAACTGATATTCTTCCATCAACCTTTTCCACTGGCTATAGTAGCCAGGGAAAGTTCAGGATAACTGCAGAGCACCAGTGTGCTTAGTGCTGAATTAGATCTGAAATTTTTAGGAGCATGGAAAGGCCATTTTGAAAACAATGAATTTGGGATGCAGATCTGTAAAGGCTCACTTGGGATTCCAATATGTCTAGAAAGAGTGTAGGAGGAAGGGGAGACAAATAGTTAAAACAGCAGCTGCTGGAGGGCATCACCTTGGGCAAAGTGCTAACATGTGATCTGTGCCCTTAATAACTGGTGAACAGGTCACAGGTCATATTGTCAACTTTCCAATTATTTGTTTCTTTGCCAATTCCAGCCTAGAGTGACTTACGTGTTCCCTTTTCTCTCTCAGTTTACACATTAACCTTTCCCTCCTTCCTTCCTTGTATCTGAAAATTGACTTTCAGGCCTTCTTGTTCCTTTTAGACTAAAAAGACCCAAGAGGCATTTAAATCTTAGGCTGCAGTGGGAACATACTGTTCATTTGGAAATGTTGCCTTTATTATTACAGAACTTTATTTTCTTGGCATACTTTTTCTGTTGTTAGTAATAGCATGCAGTCAAATAGGAGAAGGGTTAAAACTGTCCTGTTTAACGGATCTGGATGTTGTGGTCATCAACTCAAACTCCAATATTGATTGCTCTTCCTGTTGGCTATGTGCAAACTTATCTTGACAAAGAGCTTTTGTCACAGAGGTCTCTCTTTTCATGTTTTATCTGCTATATCTTAAGTTTTATCTGCTATCTCTTAAGTTATCTTAAGTTTCCGTGGCAGAGGAGGAGACTGGTTTCAGGGGTCTGACCCCTGACACAAAGAAGGAGATAGGAAGGCATTATGAGCAAAACAGGGGATATTGTTTGCATGGTGGAAAATTCACCTGCAGTTCTAGCTATTGTTAAGCAATCAAAATTCAGGAAATGAATTCCTTCTCCTCCTCCTCCTCCTTCTCCTCCTCCTCCTCCTCCTCCTCCTCCTCTTTTGGATTATCTTGTTACCATCTTGAGAGAAGGTAGGGGGTTGCTTACTGGCTTTTTCCCCTTACTATAACATAGGAAACAATAATATGCAGAGGAAAAAACAGAAATCTATTTTTAAGGAAAAAAAGATAACTGTGCAAAGTTTATATGGAACTATCAATATGTGGAAATGAATGGTTGTGATTTAGCATAGATGGATCAAAGTGCCATATCAGGGAAATAGGAAGTGATAAATACCCTTTAGTGGGCAGTGGGATCCATACATAATTCAAAAGGGCACTGGGAGAGTGGAGTTGGATTCTTCTTCTCTTCTGCAACGTCTGCATCTGTTCTGAGGCAGGAAGAAAACAAAATTATCTTGCATAAACAGAAGTCCACTCATGCTGTATTAAACATAGCAACAAAACATGTATCTGACTTGTCTATCAAGGCCGCCTCCTGCTCCCAACATCAGAAGTTTCAAGGGGAGTGATATCAATCCTGTAATCTTGTTTCATGTAAACCTCTTCTCGTGCTTCCTTTCCAAACCCACAGCAGAAATTGTGGAGTTCCAAACTTGCCAGAGCCATAAATTGCTTTTAAACTTTATACATCTCCCACCCTCTGTATGCATTGAAAAGATGGGGAAACTGAGGACAAAAAAACAGCTTGGAATTTCCAGCCTAGGCAGACTTGGCCAGCATTAAGTATCCTGTGCCAGAATTTTTTGGAGGCGGATTTAGATTTGTAGTGTCAGCCCTTCCTGTCTGGGCAACCTGGTCTGTATAAACAGGATTCAGGGGCTTTGTTTCAGCACCTGTCAAATGCCCTGCAAGGATTTTCTGTGTGTAAATAGCCCCTCTTTCTTGGAATCGGTATATCTATTGCTTTACTTGGGTCACTTCCTGGAGATGCGTGGAGACTGTCAGCAAATAAACCTTTTATGGATTCATGTGTTGATATCAGGACGCACTACAAATAATTGCTCATTTCTGTTGCAACATTTCCTGTTTTTATTCTCTCTTCATGATTCTGGACATAATTAACATAATAAACTTTAGTCAGTGGTTTGTTTTTCTACAAGAGGTTGCAATTTTCTATAAGAAGGATTATTAAACAAAAGGACAACCTTGAAAATATACCCACCTAACCTGGAAGCCTTTTTATCCAAGAATGTATATTATAAATATTTTGCCCATTCTAAAGTGCCTGCTTTTTCATCATTGGCTTTCACCAACTCTTAACAACTTGATACCTTCCAAAGTGTTGAAGAGTTTCCAGAATTGGTTGGAAATGCCAAACTACCCTGAAAGAAAAGAGGCTGCCAATAGGATTGGGGTTTTTTGTTTTGTTTTTGCACAACTGCAATTGTTAAAAAATATAGATGATGTCCTCTATATGAACCCTTGCCTGATATTCCCTTTTTTTCTCTCTGGAGAAAATATGTCCTAAAGGAAAAGATGAAAAACCAAACCAATAGCTTTTGATTGACATCTGGAAGCATCTTTCATTTTTTTTAAAAAGGCTTCTTTGTCAAATTAGAAAAATAAATAAATGTAGATGCTATCATCATCAATGACAGGAAGAAATACAGAATATTTATCAAAAGAGGACACCAGATTGAAAGAGCAGCTAATGCTTAAGATGGAAACTGAATTCAAGATTATCTTAATAGGTGATCCGGTTGCAAATTAGCAAACCATATTTCAACATGCTTGGTTTCCGAGGAGTACAGGTGAAGTGGATCGACAGATATCAATATGTTATAATCTTAGACATGACTTAAAAGAGCAATCTGATTATTCAAAAATGGTAAAGTGGCATTAATGTTGCCTCAGCAAAAATAACCAGATGACAAGGCGTAATGGTACTGCTCTGTCCCAGTTTGGCACAAATCCATTAGAAGGCACCAATGTCTTCTAAGTGGGTAGTAGGACAAAGTTTAATATGTTTAAACTATATGTGCATTTCTGCAGTTCAGGAAGGCTGGAGAAAAGCTGTTGCTTTGTATTGAACTAGCTCAGACTGAATCAGCTCACGTCCAACTAGCCAGGCCCTTTGCTGGTAGCCCAATGTTTTCAGCCTACTTTATCTGAAAGGTAAGAAATTTCATAAGCATACTGATATGAATAGCAAAGTGCTTAACATCAGGCACTTCATGGTCCTGTAGAATATGACCTATGAAATTTGAAGTGAAGGATATTTATTTATACATAAACAGATCACAAGACTTTTCTTTCTAAAAAAAACAAAGCTAGCTAGTTCACAATGCATCTATGAAATTCAATATACTTAATGAAAATAAGATATCCTTGGAAATTACATTTGCTCAGCACTGTTTAAAGAATTTCTACAATTAGTATTGCAAATCCTGTGGTTCTGAGGAGGGTATTCCAGAGGCCACAGGTACACCAAAGAGATCTCCCAGAGGTGAAGAGAGAGGTCATGCAGTTTGGATATACTCAATAATTCTCAACTGGCAAAAGGTTTGGGCTGGTCCTCAAGCTTTTTCCCTCTGTTGAAATCAATGGGAGAAAATGTGTTGGTTTGCTTGTAATGGCCAGAAAAGAAATTACTGCTTCTGTCACTCTCCTGATCAACGCAAAGAATATTCTTAACTATAAAAAAACAAAGATAAAATGAAAAAAGAAATGGATCTGCTCCAAAACAAGATGTTATTCCAATGAGTTGATACTTGATTTAATGCCAGACAAAAGTCATACTACATTCTTGCAGAGTAGAAGCAGAAGCCACATTGTGGCTTTAAATGTACAGTTCAGATCACTGATCTGTATGGTTCTCTTTGATTATACAATAGCTCCTTGATTCATAATACATTTTTGCCTTGATTATGCTGTCCAAAGCAGCCCTCGCATTATCTGTATGCATATAAACAGAAAAGAGTTTGAGAGCACAGATGCAAGTGTTTATACACGAGGGATGGGCCATCACATACAAAAATTTAACATTCAGAATTTGTAACTTTCTCTTTTTTGATCTGATAGACATTTTTATCACAGAGTGGTTATCAGGTCACACATAGGAAGATTATATATGCTGATGCCACCTAAGCCTGGGCTATTGGCCCATTACAGAGCTTAGGGTTCTCCCCTAAAAGTGCTGCAATTAATGTTAAAGTGTGCTTGTAAAGCTTCAGTTCTGTTCTACTCAGATCAAAGAGGCTGTTAAACTGAAGGTCAAATCACAGGCCCTGGGAGGATTGGACTCTCCACTCCTCACTCAGTAGAAGCCTCTGTTTTCTCTTGCTGCTTTGAAGTTCTGAGGGTGCTTAGGCTTTCCTGATTATATATTATCCTTTACCTTCTTCATGCTTCCCTTCCCTTTGATAAATAATGTGCAAGCAGAATAAGGACACCGGCCTTGTACAATCCAAGGTAGATGGCAAAATGTTTCTTCTGCAAATGCTCGGACTTATGATTCAGGAGTCACGAGGGAGTATCTGTGTGCAGCTTCCATTAGTCTGAGCACATATATTACAAGACCTTTGTGTCAAACATTCATAACTAAGTTCAGTCATGACAACTGTTCTGTTTCCTGCTGGGTGCAGCATTGAAGAGGCAGGAGTAGTAAACAGGTACTTCTTTATTGAAGACAAAACAGAATTCAAACAAGATGGCTCCGCCTCTATTTATACATTCAGCTTGGGGCGGTGTCAGCCAATGAATGCACCGTATTCTCCCGCTCAAATGCATACTGATTAAGCTTGCAGACAGCAAGTCTGGCTAGCAGGCCACGTGGTCTGCTAACGGTTCCAGTGCAGCTCCCTGCAGCTGTTTCATAAGTAAAGCTCAGTACATTACACCCCTCCCCTCCTTCTTTAACACATACACAATATTTCTTATTGTACACAAGTCTATCATCACACTTGTCAGAAATAATAATATCAAAACAACCCAGTTACAAGGAACATAAAAACATTCCCATTTTACAAACCTACATAGCATTTTAGTACATAGGCATTTCAATTTCAAAAGAACATACATAAGCATTTCAGTTTGCAATAAAAATACATAAGCATTTTAAGCTTGCAATGACAGAAACCTCATGTAGTCCTTTAAAAACTTTGGTGGGCCTTTGGCCCACTCCGAACGTCTCGGAGCTGCTGCTAGCTCCTGATCTGCAAGCTCGCCTGCCAGGCTCAGCAGACTGGGGCTATTGGACCCGTCCGGTACGGGTGAAGCCGATTTGTGAAGGCTGGTCTGTCCCAGTAGACCCAAGCCTTTGTCCATTTGCGGTTGGCCGGCCTGTTCCGGTAGGCCCAAACCAGAGTTCCGCGGTGGAGTGGAATCCACCTGATCGGCGTAAGAAGCCGATTGGGAGCAATGTCCTGTTGGCGCAATGCCTGAGGTAGTAGTGGTGTGAAAAGCCGATTGAGAGCAATGGCCCGTTGGCGCATTGTCTGACGTAGGAGCGGCGTGAAAAGCCGGTTGAGCGCAATGTCCCATGGACGTAGTACCAGAGTTAGGAGCCGCCTCGTTGGCAAAACCCCCATTCTGTGAACGCAATGTCCCACTTTCACTGAGAGACTCAGATTCACGATCATGATCGTGATCCTCCTCCCCTCCGAGAGCAGAGTCAGGAGCGGAAGAGTGGCGTGGCAGCCTCCAACGCAGCTGGTCAATGTGCCGGCGCAGCACACGGCTATCTTCCAGGGCCACTTCGTAAGAAAGCGGCCCAGTCACCTTACAAACCACAGCTACCACCCACAGTGCCCCTGGTGCATAGTTGCATACCCAAACTGGATCACCCACTTGCAAGCGCCTCGGTGCCTTCGGCTGCTGCAGCTGCTATGCAACCCTATCAGGGTGTAAGCGATCCAGCTTTGTGATAAGACGGCGACCCCATTGAAGCTCAGCTGGGCTCTTGCCCGTAGACATGTAAGGCGTTGTGTGTTGGCAGAGGAGGAAGTCTGCCAACCTGTGGTGCCAGTTGCCATGGGTGATCCTCTTTAAGGAGGAGTAGTAAACAGGTACTTCTTTATTGAAGACAAAACAGAACTCAAACAAGATGGCTACGCCCCTATTTATACATTCAGCTTGGGGCGGTGTCAGCTAATGAATGCACTGTATTCTCCCGCTCAAATGCATACTGATTAAGCTTGCAGACAGCAAGTCTGGCTAGCAGGCCACGTGGTCTGCTAACAGTTCCCAGGGCAGCTCCCTGCACCTGTTTCATAAGTAAAGCTCAGTACATTACAACAACCAATTCCAACTCAGAATCTGAACGGGCGATTAAATGGAAAACTTGATGTCCAGCTTCATTTCATTTCATTTCAATCAGCAATATCAATATCTAGTAAGCTGCCAGATTCAAAAGCCCTGTTAGGGCAACAACTTTCTTGGGCTAATGCAAAGTCATAAAATATTAATAACTGCCCAATTTCTCCATTTCTGAAAATGGGATATCCAGGTTTATATTTGTTTTGTAAATGAGAATGCTCTCCCTTGGCTCTATCTGACAAACCATCTCACCCCAACGGGATTGACCCATTCCAGTCACTCCAGCAGAACAGGCCTATTTTGGATCCTGTCTGCCAAAGAACTTCAGCTGATGGGGTTCAGGGGAAGAGCCTTTTCTGCTGTGACTCCCCACCCTTTGGAATATTCTCCCACCAGAAGTGAGGTCAGTCCTCCTGCTCCTGGCCTTAAAACCTGGCTTTTCTGGCTGACCTGGGGCTCCAATAGGGCCCCTCTATTCTGGGGGTGGCTGATGGGGTAAAGATCCCTATCCCCATGTTGCCCGACTTCTTCATTTTTAATCTTTATTTCATTTTTAATCTTTATTTCATCTTTGTTCATTTTAATCATTTTGTGTCATCTTTTTTTTAAAATCTTTTTATCATTCTATAAGTTGCCCAGAGTCACTGCAACAGTGAGATGGGTGTCTTATAAAATAAATAAATAAATATTCATCTACAAAATAATGGTCAAGTAATTAAAAGGCTGTTTGGGAGATCAAAAAAATTATAGCAAAGGGTGGGTAAGGTAGATGTTAAAAATGGATATATGTTGCGCACAACCAATACTATTGACATGCCAAGATCTCAGTGATCAAAAAAACCCCTCTTCCTCCTGATTCCTGGGCTGCCAAAACAAGAACATGGGATTAGTTACTCTAAATCATCTGCTTTTTGGAATCTTATGTACTCAATTATCTCTGTCGATCAACTCAATTATCTCTGTCGAAAGTAATGCCCCATATTGTACAGTCTTCTGCATTGTCCACACTCAATTCCTCAGGAGACTGATAACATTTAGTGGCAAAGATGTTGAAGAACAATCTGAAAAGAGGTGAATGCTAGTATTACAGAATCCTAGTATTACAGAATTTATAGGCTTCACTTTGCACTCCCACATGACGCTGTACCTGAAGCAGAAAGTTGTTGTCTGATTTTGCTAAGTTTTATTTCAGGTAAGAAAAATAGTTTTCCATCTCAAAAGCTCAAGCATGTCAAGATCTTTCATTCTTGGTGATCTCTGTAGCTTATATGCCCAACGTTCTTTTTTTTTTTTTTTTCCAAACGTACCAGGAATAACTAAACAAAAGAGAAAACATTTCAGCCCCTTAGTGTTTGGGTATAAGTGATGGGATGCTGGCACTAACTTAAGGGTCTGAGAAATAACAGTCCTTTTTTTTCATCTCCATTCATTGCTGCTATCGCATAAAAATCAAAGTAATTATGGCTGTTTCACGAATGTGCAGATTTACAAGCTCATACGGTGGAACATTCAGAACTTTCCAAAGGCACACCGTCACAACAACCAAGAGACAAGACACAAATCAGTGAAGAAAAAGCTCTAAAAATGGGAAAGACTTTACAGAGAACTTCATCCTCACATTTCCACCCTCCGCCTGGTGTAATGATAAAGAATAATTTGGTCCAACTGACAAGCCTTACTCTGAGTCCAGAAACTCAAAGTAGCTGCTAAGGAAGTAACTATATAATGTGGGAGCCATAGCTCAATGAAGGTGGAAAGCATCTGGGCAGGGAAAGGATGTTTTATAGAAATATGTCAGACCTTGGACATATTTCTCATCATTTCTGAGACATGAGCAATATGAGATGGGGCTAAAACTGCCTTAATGGGGAGATATAGAATTTTTCTGGGGAGCTGGCTATTATTTTACATCAACTACAGTTCAATGTTTCTGCTTCCCATCAGTGGAGATCACAGACTAAAGTTTAAAGACTCACAGCTATAGGTTTTGGGGCAAATGATCAGTACAGGTAGTCCTCCACTTACAACCATTCATTTAGTGACCATTCAAAGTTTTTCAACAGTGCTAAAAAAGGGGAGTTATGACTGTTTTCCCCAATTATGATAGTTGCAGAAATCCCCATGGTCACGTGATCAGAATTCAGGCTCTTGGCAACTGGCATGTATTGATGACAGTTGCACTGTCCTGGGGTCATGTGATCACCATTTGTAATCTTCCCAACCAGCCTCCACCAAGTAAAGTCAACGGGCAAACCCAAATTCACTTAATGACCGCATGATTCACTTAGCAATCGCTTAACAACTAGTTGAAAAAATGTCATAAAATGTGGCAAAACCCACTTAACAATGGCCTGGCTTAGCAATGGAAATGTTAGGCTCAACTGTGGTCGTAAGTTGAGATTTACTTGTAAATGGCAGGTGATGAGGCAACAGGATGATTGCAACCATCCCAGCAGTTAGTGTCAACTACATAAAAGAAGTCATACATTAATTTCAAGTTGAGACAAATTTTATTTCTGGAAAGCAATATTCTTTTTGAAGTACATATCTACTACATGGAAACTGAGAGCTGGACAATGGAAATGGGTCCCCAGTGCCCTTATTAATGCTAAGAGACTTGTTCTTCAACACTGGAAATATAAATGTATGAAATTACTCGGCGGGGTCAAGAACTGATGCTACTTGCAACTTAGGAATGAGAAAATGATGTATAGATGACTAGAATGAAGTGCAGGTTGTCCTCGATTTACATCTATTCATTTAACAACGGTTCGAAATTATGATGGCCATGGAAAAAAAAGTTACAACCTGCCTTCAAAGTTACAATGATCACACTATCCCCACTGTCACTTGCTGATAATTCGAGCATTTGGCAACTGATTCATATTTACAATGGTTGCAGTCTTGCAGTCATGTGATTGTGATTTGTGACTCTCCTGAATCCAGCTTGTGACAAGCGAAATCAATAGGTAAACCTGGAATCACTTAATAACCATACAGTTCACTTAACAACCCCGTGATTTGTTTAATAATTATGGTGATCGGCTTAATGATGGCATTAAAAATTGTACAATTGGGTTCGGTCACATGATGGCTTACTTAACAACTGTGTTGCTTAGCAACCAAGATTCCAGTCCCAGTTCTGGTTGTAACTCGAGAAAACTATTGTGTAAATATACACATGCATGAAATGCTTATATATATTATACACATATAGGCCCCCCACACAAACACATAAACTACACACACACTTTCCTTTTCTTTCTGTTCTTAAATATATAGTAAAGTTTTTTTTTAAAATTGCATTTTCAAAGACTCAGCCACTACTGGAAATTAAAGCTGATGCTGGAAGTTGGCATGTTGCCATAGAACAATTATTTTATTATACAAAGAATCTTTTTAAAAAGTAATACCAGGTGGGGACAAGAATCTGATGAGCGTGAAGGGAGGCATCAACAGTATTTTTTTGCTCAAGGCTTAATGTTTCATATCCTTGATTGACAGGATTACTCTGTCAATTAGAGTTTGAAGGAGTAAGAGATGACAACAGAGGCAAGGCTTTGCCATCCATTTATTTCCTCAGGATATAACATGTTTGCTCAAGATGTTGCCTATTGGGTGTTTCCAGAGAACTGTCTTGTTTAGACAACCTCTAGCTGGTTGCTAAGATGCAGGCCAGAACAACCTTATTTGCACAATGTGACTCATAGGAAACACCACAGATACCTTTTACACTGTTGCAGTCTGACAATTGGTTAACAATAAAACTTAGCCCAATTTTCAGAAACGAAACTCTAACATTTGAGAAGGAACTGCTCTCCAACCTGATCTAAAATCTTTAGCATTTGCATTGCTAATGGCCAATCCTGTTTATTAGATCTATGATGTTGGAAGTATGTTTATTGCCGAGGTTGGGGGGGGGGAATCTATGCTTTTGTAATGATACACACATTCTGACTTTCTGTACAGATGTGAAAACTTTGTGGCCAAGAGGCAGCATATATGCATTTGCTTGAGAGAGAAAAAGAAAATTAATGAACGAAAAGGGGAAGGAGAACAATGATCAAGGTTGCAACAACATCAGCAGAGGTAGCTAACCTGCAGTGTTTGATCTCTTCATGCATTCTTTCAGTGTTTGGCATGCTAGCATGTGCAATCCATTGGGAGGGCACTAGGTGGACCATAATCAATAAGATTGGGGAGATACAAAACAAGCATGCAGCACTGTGACCATATCATTTTTTTTAGCAGGCAAAGCTTCACCCGCTGGGACTTACACTTGATGTGCTTTGGGTTTCAATTATATTGTTCCCTGACTAGCTTACACAGCTTATAGGAAGCCACTGAACTTGAAATGATCTGGATAGCTAGCTTCCTGCTGTCTCCAGAAGAGTCTCATGGGAAATTAGATTAGATTTTTCCCAGGGCCTGCCCTTTTTCCATACATTTCATTATGCAATACAATGTTAAGCTAAGGAGAACTGCTAGGAACGTGTACCCTAAACAAAAATCCCAATTAATTGAGATTCAGCCTATTTAGCAGTACATTTATTTCCTCTTTTTGTGGAGAGAAGGGGATAGGGGAGGAAATATGGATTCAGAGTCCTTCTTTCTTATATTGGTGTTGCAGCTGTGAATAGAAGCTATTACCTGGGATCTTAGACCACACAGCTCTGAGGATCCTTATGTTATCTGAGGTAATGGTTCTTACCCATGGCTGCTTCCATTGTATAAGAATTCCATGAGAAAAAAGCTAGAGCTTTGATGTACTTGAGGTTAGTCCTGGAGCCACATAAGAAATTAGCTATGCTACCTTGTAGACCACTAGGGATAACATAAGGAGAACAAGACTGGGCAATTCTCAACTTCATAGCATACCACAGTTTGCAGGATTCTTTAAAGGGATGCCATGAGACTTATTTTGGCAGAAAATGAATATTATTATTATTTAGCATACGGTAATGTTACATTAGCCAGGAGACTAGAGTTAATACAAAGTAGTTGTTTGGCTGCCGATGATTGCTAGTCCATTCAATTCATGTTTGCATGCTATCTAGAGTGCACCACAGGGGGCGAACTAGCTCCACCCTCAGAAGGTTTGATGACGTTCCGCAGCAGTATACATGGTTTTTTCCACCACCAATGTCACCTCTTATTCAGGCATTGAATTCAGGCAGATCCTGCCGTCTTTTTCCCACCGAAGTGGTACCTATTTATCTACTTGCAGTTGCATGCTTTCGAACTGCTAGGTTGGCAGACACTGAGGCAAGTGACGGGAGCTCGCTCTGCCATGCTGTGCTAGGACTCAAACCACCATTGTACAGACCTTCTCCAGCATCTTTAAGCCACTGCACCTCACAGAAAATGAATATATCAGTAGACAATCTAGGGCTTCATTGTACTCCTAGCATATGAAGGGAGAGAGGATCTTTTCCCATTTTGTGGCTCTCGGAGCACCATAGTGTAGCACAGTTATGGGCTAACAATATCTTCTTTCTGCCTTGGCCATATGATATTGCTTGGCTTCTTCTTGTTTCTAGCTCATGAGTGACAGGCTTAAGTTGTCCTTAGCAGAACCAGTGCCAAAGTAGTATTTTCCCACCTATACCAACACCATCCAAGGCAGTTTTAAAGCGAGTAAAAGCTAGGTTTTGTCACCTTAGACAGAAATCAAGTGATTTCAATGACTTAAATCAGAGTCAACTGAGGAGCATAGAGATTGGAAATGGGCATGCCAGCATTGATAATTCCACCTTTACAAAAATCTAATCACTTAAGAAACCTGTTTGGATTTGATCAACCTGCCAAGATAAAATGAGGAACTTCACCATTTCAGATATATAGATGCAGATGCCAATATAAAGATGATGATGATGATGACGATGACAACAACAACAACAACAACAACAATAGAGTTGGAAGGGACCTTGGAGGTCTTCTAGTCCAACCCCCTGCTCAGGCAGGAAACCCTAAACCATTTCAGACAAATAGTTGTCCAGTCTCTTCTTAAAAACTTCCAATGTTGGAGCGTTCACAACTTCTGGGGGCAGGTTGTTCCACTGATGAATTGTTCTAACTGTCAGAAATTTTTTTTCTTAGTTCTAGGTTGCTTCTCTCTTTGATTAGTTTCCATCCATTACTTCTTGTCTTGCTTTCAGGTGCTTTGGAGAATAGCTTGACTCCCTCTTCTTTGTGGCAGCCCCTGAGATATTGGAACACTGCTATCATGTCCCCCCTCGTCTTTCTCTTCATTAAACTAGACATACCCAATTCCAGCAACCATTCTTTATATGTTTTAGCCTCCAGTCCCCTAATCATCTTTGTTGCTCTTCTCTGTACTCTTTCTAGAGTCTCAACATCTTTTTTACATAAAGATCCCATGGACATACAAAACCCCCGGCTGCTGCTCTTGGTGGGTCATAACTTGTGTTGGCTTTTCTTGATCCAAAAACATTAATTTCAGGTTACTTTCAACTGTAATAGGCCTCTGTAGGAACTTTTCCCAAATAGAATTCCCTGCTAAGCATTAGTAGACTGAAGGCAAGTAATTTTCTGTTACAATGTGTATTCCTACAAACCCTCTATGTCTTCACACACACACACACAAGACAGGATGGATACCAAGGTCATCAGAATAATTTGTAACTTTGTCCATTAGGATGATCCATGAGCAGATTGCTCAGCGGCAATTCCCTTTACGATGCTTTACTTGAGCAATAAACAACATTCTTGGCAGCACAGCTCATTCAGAAGAATGGAGGGAAGAGGGATGTAAGTGATTTTTCCCCAAGCTATAAAGTCTGCCTGTCATGCAGGAACTTTTGATACTTCCCAGACTACTTGACCTTTAATTTCCCAAGAAAAAAAGTGCAGTGTTTTTACTACCCAAACCTGTGCACTGAATATTTTAAATATCAAAGCCATGTGCAACATCTGGATCTATATTAAACAGGTTTTTTTTAAGAGTTAATCATAGGAGGTTGTTTTCCCAATTTCCCTTATGTAATGGCACATCATAATAACCCATTTCAGGCAGTTCATTTAAGTGAATAATCAAATGCATGATGGGAAAGTACAAAATTTGGCCCCTCTGTGCTCATTTATGAGGAGGCAATGACACAAGAAGTAAACTAATTGAAGATCAGCTTAGTTCCATGTCTGACCTGAACCACAAAGGAACTAAACTTATTGCAAGGAACATGAGCAGGAGCTTCCCTTAAAAGAGGTTCAACTTTCTCACATTCCTCTTTTTCTAAATAAAATAACTTACTTCTGAAACTTTCAATACTCTTTCAGTTAAACGGTGTGGTTTCTTGATCGCATGTCTATTCTGTGTTATTTGTATAATAACATGTGTGAAGACTTTATTTCCTTTAGAAGAATCATAAATTACAAAAAATGGTTTTAAGCTTAGAATACTTTTTACATAATTTAGGCCCTTGTCGTATGCTGAAGGTAAAGCCAAGTGTCTTTGTAAAGTAATTATCTCCCCCAGATTTGTGATACGGGGAGACAAATTGGGATTTGTGATACAGGCAGGCAAACTGGGATTTGTGATACAGGCAGGTAAGATTCTGAGATTAAATTTACCATTCCCATGCTCCTCTAAACCTCTCACAGGCAGGCAAGGTTTGGCGCATCTACACTTGCCTTTCTTTTAAACTGGTCTGGCCATTTTTTGCTTCTATTTCTCCCAGATGCTGTATTTCCTGAACTTTTAAAAAATAGCTTTTTTTTCAACTTAATATTTGAGGACTAGGCTTTTTCTATTACCACTGACCATGTTTTTCTTCTGTGAACCCCTTTACAAGTAGGACAATTGTGTATATCATTAGTGGTAAGCTTTCCATTAGTTGTTACATGGTTCAGTGAAACATTTTAAGCCCAGAACACAATCCTAAGAGCCTGCATTTAAAGCTGATCAACCATATGGTACATTAAATATACATAGTCCAGTATTTTCTTCAACCAGTGGTATATATGCCAGCGGTCCCCAACCCCCGGTCCATGGACCGGTTCCAGGCCCCTGTATGCCAGCAACTGGTCTGCACAAACAAGCAAAGCCCCATCCGTGGGATGTAGTCAGCACACAAAACCACACACTCTCAGTCCGTGGAAAAACCTTTCTCCACGGAACTGGTCCCTGGTGCCCAAAGGATTGGGGACCTCTGGTATATGCCATAGCCCAGAAGATGCATTTGGCTTAGAGAATTTGTTTGTGCCTGCCAGTTCTGCTAATAATGCTCTCTGTCTATACACTTGTTTAATGTTTGGATCCAGGCAATTTTGTACGGCTTCCATCTATCTGTCTTGTAAACTACAGATGTAAGTGGACCATTCAATTGTTACTTTAGCATGGTGAATAATTCCTCGTTTCTATTCCATCCAATTTTGCTGTAGTTTTAGTTTTATTCTCAGTTCTCTACTGGTACATTTCTCATAGCATGTACCATTCTTTATGTATTAAAATAAATGTCATGAGTTATTGGGAAACACCAAATACCATGAAAAAAACTACAGAGATTTTTTTCCCCAGTGAATTTTATACTGACCGAGTCAGCACTATTTGTAACTTTTCAGATACTTCTAGACCCAGGATGGTGCTTCATAGATTTGACAATACCAATGTATTTCTAACATAGTGATTTTCACTTTCGAAGTGGGTTCACAGCCAGCCAGTGTGACTGTTGGGTTTTCAGTATCTGTGTTTAGATCTATGGCTATTGAGGAAAAATCTGGCTTAGCCTTTAATGTTGTAGTCACTTTCAACTCTTAGACCAACTTGCACACACCAGTATTTATTTTGTATTCAGTGGGGATTCCACTAACAAGTAATGTTTGAAGCCAGTCTCCTTTCTCATACCTGGAATTGTTTTTTTTTTAATGTTGCACATTTTAATCATGTGGTTTTTCTTTCCATGTGACGTTGCTGTCCATATGCTGAACATTGTTTCTAGGTATGTATCATACTGCATTAATTATGATATTTGCATTTATTGTGCCCTATTTCAAAGCTTTTTTTTGCCTGAGAGTGGGTTTTTTCTTTTATTTTCTTTTTGAGGGTCAAAGTCATTTTTCTGACTTAAATAAGTCTTTAACTTGGATGATGGCCAATACTGAAGCATTATTCTTGGTATATCCCATCATTTTCAATTTTGAGTTGATATGTATATATAAGCAGGGCTTTTTTTCTCATAGAACGCCCAGAACGGAGTTCCGGCACCTTTTTTGGATGGAACCTTCTAGGATAGGCAAGGCAGGTTGTATGACAAGTGTGAGTTCCGGCACCTTTTTTTTTTTTTTTTACAAAAAAAGCACTGTATATAAGTAGTGCTTTCTAGGTACAAGTGCACCTTTCTAAGTAAGCCTCCTTGCATTATTTTGCTCCTTATATACAAAGCAATGTGATCTTTGATCAAAGATTCAGTCTACATACCAGCATCACAAAATTTGCTCCTAAGTTTCTCATATTATAAATTCCTTGACTGTCTCAAGCTCATTTTGTAAGCAGGACTGGAAAACAAATCTTTCATATGTTAAATTCTTTCATGGAGCTCACTTTTTTTTGCCACAGGGCTTTTGTCTTCCTGCATGAATATAAGTGTGCAGTACAATTCAAGGGCATCTGCTCCAGACACTGTCACGAAGAATGCTATTTTCTATTTGTGCTCTTCTTCATGACAGTCTATTACTCTCAGGTACAATAGAAATCTTAACTGAAAGCCTCACTACTGATTTACCACATTGCCTGTAAATGTTGGTTCTGCTGAACAGCCTCAGAGCATCCATTGAAAAATAAATACCATATAAACAGTAACCATCACTATTCGGCTAACCCAAAAGGGGGTGCTATTTTTAAATGAAATTAATGCATTGTTGCAATTTGCCTTCTAGGCATCTGCTGACCCTCTATGGTTTAAGGGCATCATACTCTTTTTTTTTAACTATAGTTTTTTTGGGGTTTTTTTGTTTTTTTTTGCTAAACCTGAGTCTAAGATCAACTTGGATTGAACTCTGATGGAATTTAACATATTGCAAGGAGCGCACCAGATTTCCCAACAACAGTGGTAACTCCATCTTTGGTAAATCCTAGCTCTCTCATATCCTATATTGTTCCTCACACCCTTCATCAAGCACTACATACACCTTCTCCTTCTTACTCGCTAATAAGTGAAAACACTACTGTGGACTGTTACAGAACAGCAAGAATTGGCTGGTAGACCTAAGGTTCAATGGGCTAAATTCAAAAGGATTATTCAGAAGCTACAGATGAGAGATAATGTGGTTAAGAAGATATGCTGGACCTACTAGAACTGATGTTTTTTCTTTGGTACTTGGCTGGACATCTGCAAGGCTCCAGACATTCCTGTTATACCTGTGCATGCATATTATTTTTTTTGGCAAAAGGTTTGCATATTCCCAAGACATATAGTGGGGAAGAGCTGTGAAAGCAAGAGGAAGTTCTAAAATTAGCTAACTGCACCATAGGCAGCCAGATCACTCCAGTTTTCCATTAAAAATACATCTGACCATCTACAGAGGAAAGAAAGGGCATTGTGATCCAATTTAAGTTTCCACTTCTCTGGAAATATTAGGTCTGCCTAAGATATTTTGCTAGTTAAGATAGACCTTCCCCTTTCTCCAAATCAAGGTACTTGCCGTACCATTCACAGCCATACTACAAGTATCTTTCCCATTGCTGTAGAAAGTGAGGAATAGGAAATTAAACAATAAACCACCACTTTCACGAACACCTCCCCCGCCCCCAAACTCTGCTGCTTCACATTACTCCACCTTGATTTAATGATATGGCTGAACCTGTCCACATCCAAACCCAGTGAAAGAAGCTGATAACCAAAGGGCAGTGACAGCACCAGCATGACCGCTACAAGTAATGTCTCAAAAGAGTGAAAGAAAAGAGAAAGATGAGGCACTGTAAAACAATGAAGCCATCTCTGCGGTTCTCTCCTCTGTTCTTGGATCCATCCAGTTTTCCTTGCTTTCCTTTGACTGTGCCATTCAAGGGATCAGAGGATCCTCTGCGGTCCTGCTTCAGCACCCTCTTCTCTTCTTCTCAGCCAATGGAAGAATCAGCAAGCAGATGCCAATTTTGTCATCGTCTGGTTCCAATGGTAAGAGTCATTATGTCCTGCATTTGTCTGTGATTGGCTGGAAAGAGAGCTCTGTCAACACTGTCATTATGATTTTGAAATATGATTTGTTAGTTACTGAACTACAGTAAATTGTTTTATTTAGACAGCATTAAAACGTATGTCCTATTTTAAAACATTTGTGACAAGAAGTAGTTTGATTTGTTTTGCTCATTTTACGATACTTTCTACTATGTTATTTATTTCTTTTCAGGATCTCCACTTTTCTGTTTTCTCTCCTGAATGTCTGTTTCTGTTCTTAATTCCAGTAAATTTCTCAAAAGATTATGACACCATAAACTTAGAAAAGGGATTACATAAAGCAGAAAGAATGTGATTTTAAGAGGAAGCAAAGGTCAGTTTCCAGGAAACAGACAGCACTCCATTCCACTATTAAGTGGAAATTATTTATATAACTAATTTTTATATGCCACCTGGGTCATCTGTAAAAAAAAGTGGCTACCCATAATGTCATCTGATGAACTAACATGAAACTGGGAAGGAAACAGTTGCAGAAGATGAAAAAGAGGAGGAGTGAGACACCTGACCTATCTTCAGCAGAGCTTGATTCCAATAAAGCAGAATATTTGTATCTCAGGGTTGAAATGAAGAGTCCTCGGTGTTCTCTGTGTTCAGAGAGCACCAAAGATCTTTTGATTCAGGCTTTTGTAGGACTTCAGGTTTCAGGCAAAGGTAGGAAAAAGTCAAATTATTTTGGAAGGACATGTTTTACCACAAGAATCCCAGTGGGCCTACCAACAACAATAGGCAGTATTCCAAAAGAGCGTGCTTTTCTGATTCTAGCTGCTCTTTTAAACATCCATCATGCCCCCAGGTTTAGTATCTCTCAGTGGGCTGAAAAAAATTGACAACTACTGGCAACTAACTGGCAAGGATGCCAGTTGGTGAGGCTGGCCATAAGACGATTGGCAAATCCACCATTAGCACCACCACCCTATTCCTGAGAAATTCTCGTAACATGATAAAACATACCAGTAGGCATCTTCTGGGTGCTTAGAAGATGGCATAATGTTAGATGAGGTGAACCCACATGAACTGTCAAAATTTCCCACCAAATTTGTAGGCAGAGAAATTGGTTTGAACTTCTCCCACTCTTTCTCAAGGGAATGACCCAACAGTGATGCTACTATGTTACTGAGAAAGCCCCATTGGAAGAGTTTTTTTAAGATCTCTTCTCTTGAAATACAGCGGGAAACCAGAAGAGTTGCAGAGTAGGACTAAGATGTTGTAGAATGAAAGACGTACTTGCTCCTCAGCATGACATCAAAAGATGCAACAAGAGAACAGCTTCAATGCAAGAGCCGTGGTGGTGCAGTGGTTAGAATGTAGTATTGCAGGCTAACTCTGCCGACTGTCAGCAGTTTGATTCTAACTGGCTCAAAGTTGACTCAGCCTTCCATCCTTCTGAGGTCAGTAAAATGAGGGCCCAGATTGTTGGGGGCAATATGCTGGCTCTGTAAACCTCTTAGAGAGGATTGTAAAGCACTATGAAGCAGTATTTAAATCTAAGTGCTATTGCTAATGCTATTTCTATTTCACAAGAATTCATGTGACATTCTCTTCTTGGAAAGATTGTGTAAAAGAAACTCTTTTTCAAGAAAATGAATGCGGCTGTCTGCTACATGAACCTGTTACTGATCAAAAAATTGGTATTGGTGGAATGTCTGAGCTCTTGATGGTAAAAATAGACAAGGTAGCCCTAACAAACAAGGCCAGAAACCAGCCTGGAAGAGGTAGTGCTATGTTTTGCTGATTTTCTGTGCCAGATTTTAACAAATAACAGAAAGACAGAAAAAGCTTTGTGTTTTATGGTCTTCCAGCTAAGATCTAATGTTTGCTGTCGACAGCTGCTAGCAGTTCCCTAAAAATTGCGTGTTTATTTTTAAATCACAAGGCAAACAAAAAGAAAGGTAACAAATCAGCATCACATGTAACTTTATAACAGACCTGTAATCAAAGCTTGCCAGTTTTTGATGCAAGCCTTGGCAGAGCACACATTGTGTTCTTCTTCCTGAGGCTGACATTCTTCACAAGTGGGTGTGATTTCACACTACCACAAAAGCAAGGCTTTGTGTGCATAACTAAATGCCTTCCGGTTATTCTCAGATGTTTGAAAGACATCAAATAGTCAGGTGCTGCCCTACATGATATATTAAGTGGCCAGTGGGACTTACAATAAAATGTGACCCAGGAGATTTACCTGACCTATCCTGACTTCCATCCTGTCACATCATCTCTCAGAATATTCAATTTCATTAATGCTTTTGTCCTCCTCACTTTTTTCCTGCAAGAGAAATTCAGTTTTATTATCACTAAGCACACTCAAATACTTAATTTAGTATTCTTTTTTTTTTTAAAAAAGGAAGAGTCCCTCTGTCAGTATATATTGTGCTTCTCTAAACCTTACTCTCTTTCTGAGGGTAGCAGTTACAATGCTTCATTTAGTGACCATTTGAAGTTACAACGGCACTGAAAAAAGTAACTTAAGACCACTGCAGCATCTCTGTGGCCACATGATCAAAATTCAGGTGCTTGACAACTGACTCATATTTATGACCACTGCAATGTCCCGAGGTCAGGTGATCCCCTTTTGTGACCTTCTGACAAGCAAAGTCAATGGGGAACTAGATTCACTTAACAACTGCAGTGATTCACTTAACAACTGTGGCAAGAAAGGTTGTAAAATGGGTCAAAACTAGCTTAACAGATGTCTCACTTAGCAACAGAACTTTTGGGCTCAATTGTGGTCCTACGTCGAAGACTACCTGTATTTTTCTCCTGTGTGTGCATGGTACTGTTCTGATGACATAAATAGCTGCACTGTAACAGCTATGCAGAGAAGAAATATTCATCTTGAGTCATTGCTCAGATTGCCAGATGTCTTGAGGGTCAGATCTTTGCACATCTGTGCACACTCATTAATACACACACAAAAACACTATCTCTAAACACCAGAGTCCAACAATCTCAATCCCTTTCTCTCCTCCTCTCCAAAAGCCTGTTTTAGATGGATGGGATCCTACAACTGTCTGGCAACAGAAACCTAGTAATCTGTCCTGTGCCAACCAGCTTATCATGCTGATAACCTGGCTGATGGAGAAGCAAGCAGGGATGTTTCCTCAGGGGCCTATACGTCAGTCACTGGTGGAAACCAGATAGAGTAGTCTCTTCCCTTCTGGCCAGTGAATTTGATGGCAGGAAGGATGTGAGAATAGGCTCTTATGAGTCCCATTGTACTTATCCTGGCTAAGAGTGCCAGCTTCCCTGAGCCAGAAATTATCATGGACTCTCAGCAGTTTGTAGATGAATGGTGTATGCTAAAACTTTAGCCTTACTTTTCTTTATCAGATGATCATGAGATTTACCGAGAAGGAAATAATCCAAAATCTTTAGGTCTTCTACTTCACGCCTTTAACAAGAAGATGCACAATCCTTTCAACAGTATATCTCCAGATACTTTAATGAACACTAATAAAAGTCAACATCTCTTTCATGATGGCTCACTTCCCTAAAACAAAACCTGAAATCAAGAAGAGGAATCTCTGGCCTTCTAGGGGGTTGGTGATCTCCAACCCAGCAATTCCAGTTAGCGGGACCAATGGCAAGAGTTGCTGGGAGCTTTAATTCAGCCATACTTGGAACAATCCCTATTCCAGCTTTAAATGAAGAACTGATCAGGATAAAAACAGAGGATTCAGTGCCTGGTACTGTACATGTTTTGAGGCATATCACAAAAAACTCTAAACTTTTCAAAAGGCTGTTTCATCTGGGTCAGACAGATAGCATATTATTGACAAAGCTGAATCTGCCATTGACCAGAGCTGGGTCTCTGCCCCAGGCAGTAGATCAGGGGTCTCCAAACTTGGCCGCTTTAAGACATGTGGACTTCAACTCCCAGAATTCCTCAGCCAGCATGACTGGCTAAGGAATTCTGGGAATTGAAGTCCATAAATCTTAAAGCAGCCAAGTTTAAAGACCCCTGCAGTAGATCTTGGCGGGAGTGGCTGTGTGTTCCTTGCGTGCCTGGCAGCCGCGGGCAAATTGTGTGCTTCATCCAAATATCCTGAATAAATTCTGATTTGGGAAAGAAAGAACTGAGCTTCTGACGAAAAGCCTAAACCTAAATCAGGGATTATGGAGAAATGACAACACACAATAGGCTTTCTGCAAAGATAATCAGGAGATAAGGTGACATTTCATATACTTCCCTCTCCATCAAAATTCCTGTCCCAGAGATGAAATGCATGTTTTTAAAGTCTGCATTCTCATCTTTACTTTTTCTTACAAAAATGGCTTCAGCATGTGTTAAGGCAGGGGTCTTCAAACTTGGCCCTTTTATGGCTTGTGGACTTGAACTCCCAGAATTCCTCAGCCAGGCACATGTTAAGGCAAATAAATTAAACACAGCTATTTATAATTCAGCTAATATCAGAAAACAGTAATATTTTTTTTACTTAAAAGGTAATGGGTACACAGGATAAACCAAGGATTAACTTCTTTATAATTTTATGTTTGGTAGATGACCTGAGAAATGTTTCTTGGAAGGTCAGCCTATCCTTTAAATTGTTTATCTTAAATCAGCAAAGAATGCATGTCGCAAGTAATGACATAATACGGATACTCAATTTATTAAATGAAAATCTCTGAGGCATAAAGCACCATTTATCTGAAAACTATGCCTTTTAATTTTGAAGTATTCCTCCCTGAACTCTGGTTTGTGGAAAATGATACTAGTATTCCCCAAGTAATGAGAATGGGGAAAATACCCTATACTACTAAAACTGATAGAGGAGAATATTTGTAGGGCTGTAATGAGTTGGGACCTGGTGGTCTCTGGGCTTAGTGGTCTCTGGGCTTAGTTGTCTTCTTGCGGGTGTTTCATTACTCAAACTGGGTAACTAGATTGATGATATTACCTAGTTTGGTAATGAAACATCTGCAAGAAAAGAATCAAACTCAGAGATCACCAAGGACCCCTCAGTACAAAACTATTTTTTTATAATATCATATATCCCAGTACTGCTAATTAGATAAGAGTGAGTTTTTTTGTCACAAAATGGGATGGCATTTATAACAGAAAATTGTCAAGGAAGCTATGGAGCAAGAGTAGGCAATGAGATGTTATCCAAGACAACATCTCCATTGGTACACACTAGCATCCTGACTTAAAAAATAAATAATTAAAGTTAATTCAGAATATAGTGATATTGCCATGATGGTATTTGCTTCAGAGTATACCTCTAGGGCCCACCTGGGGCTTATTAGGCTTTCTCAATAAATAAATGACTACAATCCAATGCATTGTTTGGAAGTATGCCTATTTCCTTTGAAAAAGATGATGGCTTAACTGGAGTGGTAGGGAGCATGAAGGGAAGGGGACTTAGGGGAGACGGTGATTAATCATTTTTGTTCAGTGAGTATTTGTGTCTGACTATATCCACCACTGCAACCATTTTGAAAGCAAGCGAGCCTAGTTCCCATGGCAGTCATTTTGGAGTTACAATTTGTGGCTCAGTAAAAACATTGTTTTTCTTTAACAGAAAATGGAATCGCACCTTAAATATGGTATACCGTTTTGGAATAATTTTTCTAGGGATGCTCAGCATGGCTTGAGTGGACTTTCAGCACCCAACAAGATGATTAGATTCCAGACACAGCAATTCTACTGACAAGCAAGAATGCTCCCTTACTGCAACTCAGGTTCTACTAGAGACAGACTCGCATGAAACAACAGGATTTGCTGCTGTACCTGCATTTTTTTCTATAAAGTCATCTGTTCCATTAATTAAATCAAATTAAATTAAACCATGACCAAAATTGGTATATATTTTTTCTTGGTTTGAAAAAAAAATAGGGATTAGGAAAGTATCTTCAATTCTTTTTATTTTGGGCCGTGCCCAAATGCTTGCTACTCTTCCTTTTCAGCTTTATAAAGATAGAATTTTTCAAAATAAGAAAGACCTATCCTGGGAATTAACAGTGGGATTCAGTGCTGGATTTCTCCTCCTAGGTCTGAATCGTCTCATTAAATGACCACACTAATTGAATTTTCAGCCTAAATCCTTTATCCTGTTGCTCTGCTGCTTTATAGTAACATTTATTTAATTTAAGGGGGCTGTTTTTGTGTGTCGATTGTGGGACTTGCCTGATTGTGTTTTGTTGTTGTTAGGTACCCTGAAAACTTTGCAGATTAGAAATCCAATCAAAGGAAGTAAAATTAAATCCAGATAGCATTTCCTCTTCTCCCTGAATCTGTCCTTTCAAATAGCAATAGCCTCTGTCACTCTAATCCATCTTCCACTGGGAAATCATTGCTTGGAAGAAGCTGCAGAAAGGTGGGTGTAGAGTGTGAGATGGTCATGACCAAAAACATTTCCCAGTTACCAGTCTTTTTACTCATGTCGTCTAATGTCATGTTTGAAACTGATCAGTCTTGAATAGACTATTCTGCCTATTGAAGTTATCTGAATATTATGGAAATCTGTACAGTTTCGAAATTTACAAAGAACCAACAGCCATCAAAACATGTCATTCCTGGCCAACCAGTGAGCAAAAGTGTTTTGGCCAATCTTTGCCCAGCTGTTGGCCAGAAGCTAAATGCTTTGCCTCCATCTCTCAATGCCTACAATAGGGGTCCCCACCCCTTGTCCGTGGCCCAGTGCCAGGCCGTGACCCGTTGGGAACTGGGCCATGCAAGCAGCAGGTAAACACATTCGCGAAGCTGCATTTGCGCAAGCACTGTGGACATAATCATCCATTCTCCCCCCCCCACACTTCTGGTCCACAGAGCCAGAAAGGTTGGGGACTGCTGCCCTACAAGGAACAGCAGCACCCATAGAGCAATACAGCCCTCTCGTGGGTGGCATGTCACTAGGCACTCTGATTTTATTATACTTGCTATGCAGTCCTGCTATCCTGCAGGAGTTGGGAAGCAGGACATACTAAAGCTTCTCCTCCAATGGCTGTGTGAGTTCTCTCATTGATGGAAAACCTTGAGAACAAAAAATGACTGTTTACAAATGAAACCACATCTTTTGACTGCATCAGAAGAAGGCTGAGTCAAAGCACCAT
Organism: Azemiops feae; assembly: GCA_023970755.1. Taxonomy (NCBI): domain Eukaryota; kingdom Metazoa; phylum Chordata; class Lepidosauria; order Squamata; family Viperidae; genus Azemiops; species Azemiops feae. The sequence continues at coordinate 111,532 of JALGBA010001710.1, forward strand.
GGTGAGCGATCAGCAAGAGTGTCAAATGACCAGTCTCAGTCTGCCATGTAAATCGAACAATAGCAACATCTGGAATGACAGTAGAGAATCCAAGGTGTTCTAATTCAGGTAAGCGCAGAAATCTGCCTGAGCTGAGGCAATTTATAGCATTTTGTTTGAAGCAAATACAGCACTGTAGTTAAAGTCAAGGTCCCAAACCAGTTTCCAAGAAGGCATAATTTATTTGCTAGATTTATATCTTACTATTCCTCCAAGATTTAAGATGACTTACTTAGGAATCTCCCTTCATTCCCCCCCCCCCCCACAGTTGCAACCCTGAAATAAGTTGGGCTGAGAGAGAGTTGCCTAGTGTCCTCCTGGGGTTACGAATGGTATTGAACTTCAACCTCTGCAGTTTTGTTCCCACTTAAACTTCTGTTCACTTTACTTCAGTTTGTAATTTACAACTGCTCTCTTAAATGTGAATCTGAACCATGAACTGGCTGAGAAGATGAAGATACGTGATATTCATAAATAAACCTGCAGCAGAATATTTTCATGGGGCCATTAAGAGAATACAGATTAAGGAACTGGGCAGGGTGAGAATGCATGACAAAAAAAAAAGTACTTGATGAGCTTTGGGTTTCAATTATATTGTTTCCAGACTAGCTTACACAGCTTATAGGAAGCCATTGAACTTGAAATGATTTGGATTGCTAGCTTCCTGCTGCCTCCAGAAGAGTCTCATGGGAAATTAGATTTGTTTTTTCCCAGGGTCTGCGCTTTTTCCATACATTTGATTATGCAATGCAATACTATGTTAGAAGGTATACCCTAAAAAACAGTTCCCAATCGATCAGATTTTTTTTAAATTAATTTATTTCTTTTATTAACAAGAATAAAGTACCAAATGGAAAAACAGAAAAAACAAACATCTAACACTAACAATGAGGGGAGGGGGGAGAATCTGAAGTACTAACATGAAACTGGGAAGGAGACAGCTGCAGAGGATGCAACAGAGGAGAAGCGAGAGACCTCACTTTCCTTCAGCAGAGCTTGATTCAGGATCAATAAAGGAGAATATTTGAATCTGAGGGTTGAAATGAGGAGTCCTTGGTGCTCTCTCAATTCAGAGAGCACCAAGGACTCCTTGATTCAGGCTTTTGTAGGACTTCAGGTTTAAGGCAAAGGTATGAAAAGGTCAAATTATCTTGGGAGGAACCTGTTTTATCACAGGTTTCCCAGTGCTTACCAAGCAACAATAGGCAGTATTCCAAAAGAGGACATCTTTTTGAATTCTATCTGTGTCAGATAATTACTGGCAATTGAAGCTGACTCTGCCATTAGCCAAAGCTGGCTATCTGCCCCAGGTAGTAGATCTTAGTGAGACTGGCTGTGTGTTTCTTGTGTACCTGGTAGAAATTCTGAATAAATTATCCTGAATAAATTCTGATTTGGGACAGAAAGAACTGAACTTCTTGGGAGATTTCTTTACCCGTTTTGTTGGATAGGTTTTAAAGTCTTATCAACAAGTAGTCCCTGTTAATAATGAAGGGTTTCCACAACCCTGTGAGTTAAATCAATGGGTACTTGTTCTGGGAGAAAGCTGTAAAAGGAAAAGCAGAGGTGAGGAGTGAATGATGTCACAACTATAGCAACCATAGCCAGAAAAGGAATTAACATTTCCAGTGGTGTGGTGGAAAACAGAAAGTCCTTTTTTAAAAAAGACAGATTCTGCAGTGCCTTTGTTTTTTTATTAAAGGCAAATAGCTGCAGCAAGCTTTTCCTCAGTCCCTACTAAAAAAAAACAAGAAGTGACAGCTGCCTCTTTGCTCTGGGCTGGGAGACAATGCATGTGAAGAAATCACCCAGAAAGACACAGAAATATGCAGGGAAGCTGGTTAAAACAGGGCTTCTGAACCTTCAAAGGAAATAGAAGTGGTCAGATTAATCTGAGCAATCCTTTGAACTCAGATGAATACATTTCATCACAAACACTTCCTTCTACGTTGATTTTTTTTTTCATTTTTTTCAAGAAAACAAAAGCTTTTCTTCTCTACTCCCTATTACAGCATCTTCTTTATTGAGCTCAGTACTAAGTAGCTAGTACTTCAGGGTTTTATTTGTGTATTTGTTTAAGGCAATGTTTAATTAAAACCATAACAATGGGGAGAAATATATGTAAGTGCTTCTTAATCCTCAAGTAAGAGTGGAATGCAGAAGGGGGAGGAGAATTCGCTTTATCTTTAGCAACAAGTAAAGAGACAGAGAGAGAGACTACATTATTATTCCACTATTGTTCTTTTAATGGAAAATGAGCTGGAAAAAGTCCTTTGCAAAAGTAAGAGGGAATCATCAGACCTTTTTTGTATAAAAGAGACTTGAATGAATATTGGAGAAACATAAGTAAATATGGCATGCCAATTGTGAATGTCATGGAGTTAATCAGTGTAAAGGACTGCAATGATGATCCCTTCCTGAAACAGTTGCATTCCATTTTCTAGGGAGAATTACATGCATTTTTTGAAATGCCACCATCCCCCAAATTTTATTCTGGTTTATAGCAGGAGTCAGCAAGTGGCAGTCCTTCTGTCATAAGCAACCCTTCACCTAATTCGTATAGAGTTTAGCCTAGTTTCAAAACTCCTCCTACATAAATAATTTAGATCCTGGTAAAAGCCAGTTGTCCATTTCAAGTGGTTCTGATTTAACATCCACTCATTCAATGACTGTTCAAACTTACAATGAAGTAAGAACTTACAATTAAACTGGAATGAGTAGCAGTTTCAACTGGATTTTGTACTTATGACTGTTGCAACATCTTTGCAGCCACCTGATAGCAATTTGTGACTTTCCTTGCCCTTTCCCACAAACCAGGTTGATGGAGAGGCAGGTAGGAAGTTGCAAGTCAGTCATGTGAAGTCATCATTTAACAACCTGCATGGTGCTTGCTTAAAGATGGCAACCGGGACTGCCAGAACTGCCATCACTAAAAGGTTTATCACATGTATCCATCCCATCAAACCCAAAGAAAGTCTGGAATGGTATAGGATCTCCTGTCATGGGCAGGGAGTTGGGCTAGAAGACCTCCAAGGTCCCCTCCAACCCTATTATTCTATGTTCTCACCTATGTTTGTGTTAGTAAAGGTGGAGTTGCTGGTCCTAATTAGCATTGTTAAGATCATTTAAATTAAGAGAAAAAGGAAGGGGTAGAGGTGATGGGGAAAAATGCATCTCTTTCACCCTTTTGGACCTGAAGCCCATTAAGTTTATGTTTGCCTCCCTACTTTGCAGTCTCCAAAAGGCAATATAACTCTTAACAGTGGTGCATAGGTTACTTATAACACAATTAGCGTTTTTAACTGTCTGCAAGAGCTCCATATGAGAAAACCCATAACATGTCTCTGTGAATTTTTCTCTGAGTTGCGTTAAAGGTCCACACAAACCTAAAATCCAGGTATACATGATAGTCACTTAAAACTGGGAACCAGGAGTGTCTCCTGACTTCAGATAATAACAGAGAATTCCAACCTCTAAGGCCAAGATTGTCCTCCTTTTCTAAATAACATGACATCATGACTGGGTCCTTGGCAATGAGACTCAGGCAGTAGCCTATGTCAGGAGTTTGTATCTGACTACACCACTTGGTAAAATTATTTCAGGGAAGGATCAAAAGAAGAACAAGGGATGCAGTCTCAGGTATTCCCAAAGAGTTTGATAAAGTTTATAGTCACATAGTAAAAACATGCTGGTTCTGCTACAAGAGAAGCCTTCATCACTAAAAATATGCACTGAAATCCAGAACGTGTGAAGCTAATGCCACTATCTCGGTTCTTCTAGATCACGGGTGTCAAACTCGCCATGTCACGTGACGTGTCACGACGTATCGTGACTTTTTGCATTGCCGGCAATGGGGTGGGCGCGGCTTCGGTATGATGAAACTGGCCCGCGGGCCAGCAGTTTGACACCCCTGTTCTAGATTCACAAAGCATCTCTGACTTTTCCAAAACAAATTGTTTGTAAGAAAGGAAAACCCTTTCATTGTAATAATTCTCACTGTTGTGACTGCAAGCCTTTAAGTATACTTTAAATTCTGATTAAATACATGGGGTAACGTTTATGAATTAAAATATGAAAATAGCTGCAGCCTATTGCAAGCAATTAACATAAATATTGTGTACAGAAGGAGAGAGAAATTGCATATTCTCTTCCCAAAAATAACAGGAAAAACAAATACAGATACAAGCTGCAGCAATACTACCACATGGTAACTGCCTTATTTTTATTCTCCCGTGCTAGGAAACAGGATAATTAGCTTTTATTTGTCAAGTGTTCTTGTAAAAAAAATGTTTTTCTGTTTCCTGAGGCATAGATAGATGAGTTGTTTGAAAAAGTGACATTTAAATGGTAGGCATGTTTGGGAAGACATTTTTCTGATTGAAAAAAACCTCTTAAATTACCTTTTAGTCACTCTAGATGAGATTAACATTACTTGGGTATTGTATAGTCCAGACTACAGGACTTCTCAATCCTCTGCTCCTTTGTAGCATTAAGAGATGTCTTGTTTTTATGAAGAATCTATCATCATGGATAGGCAGATACCTGACCTCTTTGATCAACTGCCAAGATGCCAGATCCATAACATAACTTATTGGCTTTAGGCTTTCTTCATTATTATTTTTTTTTGGTGGCTTGGAACTATATCTTGCTCCTCCTGGTACGTTCTGCCTAGTACAGCTTGTAACTATGATACCACACCTAGAAATGATCCTGAAGGCTGAATGTGGATACCACAGAGAACCCTTTCAACCTGCAACTGGATGAGAACATTGGATATCAAAAATTTCTTCATGTCCATATATTTCAATTATTCTTAAATGTTTGTATAATTTTGGAAATGACTTTAAAAATGTATTTATTGCATTGCACAGTAAATTCACTGAAGACCATCAACCTATTCAGCAAAGAGTCTAATATGGTTGATTTGCTTATAATTATGTCCATCACTGAATGGCATAAAGTCACTATGGTGTAGTTGTTAAGTTATTAGACTAGACTTGAGTTCAAGTCTATCCTCAGTTACAAGAGGCAGTGGGTGATTTTGGACAAGTCATTCTTTCTCAAACCAACTTACTTTACAAGGTGATTGTTGCGGAGAAAAATAGGCAGAGGGAGAAATATGTATCACAAATCTACTTCTAAAATTCTCACTTCATAAAACAAGCAAACCCATGATTAAATGAACTGTTTTTTTTAATTAAGTCAATCGTCTGGATTTCCTTTAGCATAATGAACCATATGCTGACAATGCAAAAACCACCAGCTTGAACCACCAGCTAGAAAACCATATTAGCCCATTGATTTGTGTGAATCAAACCAATATGTTTCCATACATGGTACTACTCTAATGCCATATTATTAGTGAATAAATACATTTTTCCAAAACTATAGAAACATCTAAGAGTAATTAAAATATATGGACCTGAAGAAATCAAAATATGCAGTAACATTGAGAGGGCATTTAATAAATGTCATCATTGATGTGAGCCTCACACAGATTTTCAAAGAGATACATTATATTAATTCAGAAAGCTGCTTTCCCACCTCTATGAGTTAAAGAACAGCTTCCCAAAGATTAGGATCAATCAAGGAGATTTTTCTATCACCAACACTCATAATTCATCAGAGTACATTTGACTGAAACCATACTTAAAATAACTGGGCTCTCGCTATTCAAAATGTTCCCAGAATGTCCAATTATTTTCAAAAATGTCTCTCAGCTCTATATCATGAATGGAGAATTTAAAGGTAAAGAATAACCCTCGTGTAACAAAAAAATGACAAAATGTCCTCTCACAAAGGCAGTGTTTGCAGCACTTTAAAAATCAAACAGGAATGGCAAGGAAGTAAGCACAAAAGAATACATTTAAACAAAGCGAAAGAACATTTGTCAGAGAACATTTAACCACCAGGGCCTTTTGGAAGATTGTCTAGGGCAGTGGTCCCCAACTCCCAGTCTGTGGACCAGTACCAGACCGTGGTATGCCAGCAACTGGTCTGCACAAACAAGCAAAGCCCCATCTGTGGGATGCAGGCAGCACACAAAACCACGCACTCTCCAGTCCTTGGAAAAACCTTTCTCCATGGAACCGGTCCCTGGTGCCCAAAAGATTGGGGGCCTCTGGTCTACGGAGAAACTGTCTCAGGTCCCAGAGATGATGAGGGTCACTTCAAAGTACAGCTAATCCTCGACTTACAACCATTTGTTTGAAATTATAACAGCATTGGAAAAAGTGACTTATGACCACTTTCCACACAGCCATGGCAGCATCCCTATAGCCACAGGATCAAAATTTAGATGCTTGGCAACTGGTTCATATTTATGACAGTTGTAATGTCCCGGGATCATGTGATCACCTTTCGCAACCTTCTGACAAGCAAAATCAATGGAGAAGCCAGATTCCCTTAACCGTGTTAGTAATTTAACAACTGCAGTGATTCACTTAAGAACTGTGGCAAGAAAAATGGGACAAAATTCACTTAACAAATGTTTCCACTTAGCAACATAAATTTTGGGCTCAGTTGTGGTCTTAAGTCAAGGACTACCTGTATTGCAATCCTTTTCAGATAGGCCAATAAAACAAATCACTTCAATCTGCCCTGCACGTATCTGAAGCTCAAAACGGTGTGCTCAGCCCAGCTGGAAGAGCTGCATTTGTAGCTCAGAATGCTTCTAAAATGTTTTTAACACCCAGAAAAACCTGTTTCGCACACGAAAAGAGATGTTTCCTGAACATCTGGATTTGAAATGTTTCAAAACGAAACATTTTGCATGCCCCTAATTTGTGTAATCCCATTAAGTGCCATTCAGGAATCTCTGCAATTATTTCTCTCCCCCTTTTTCTTCAACCTCAACCTCAAAGCAAAGAAGCCAGAGTTTGTTGACAGTTGGGACATTAAGCTGTGGAAGGTGAAAATGGAGAGGTCTTAGAAGATCACACCACCCGCCATCATTTATCATGTATTCGTTTGTAGGTCAGTTCAGACTGATGGTGGTGAAAGCAAAGAATGCAGAAACAAATACTTAAAATCCACATTCCACAATAAAATTAGTATTGAAACACTTCTTTAAAAGGCAAGCAATACAAGACATTCTGTATCACTCACCTACCAATGATGTCAAAAGGAGCTACGGTGTTTCCCCGAAAATAAGAGGCACCAGGTCTTATTTTTGGAGGGTATCTTTTCCACGGTTTCACCTTGCGGCACCAGCACCGAGAGCCCCGCCCAGCTGGCCCACTTCTTCTGCATCTGAAGGAAATGTCTCTGTGCTGAGAATGGACCTCTGGCCTGCATTTCGCCGTCCAAAGCCTTCCTTGAATCCGTAGCTCGATTCTTGGCTGCAGAGGCCTTTCCGGAAGGCCCCTGATGGTGAAATGCAGGCCAGGGGGTGCCGAAAAAGTGGGGCGGTGAGGGAGGCCTGGTGTGGGGCACATGGGGCAGCTCCACCCGCCCCCCTAGCTTGATATTTAGGCATGCACCTCACCCCAAAACTAGGGCTTATTTTGGGGGTAGGTCTTACTTTTGGGAAAACACGGTAATATCATCCCTGGGGAACTCTTGGTGGGATAAGAAAAGCCACTGAAGGAAAAGGATTCTAATCTCCATAGGGATTGTTGTTTTTTCCCCCCCCTCTCTCTCTCTGCTTCATGCCTGATTAATCCTCAGTGAGGGCTTTTCCTTACTCAGCACTACCAGCTATCACAGCAGTGCTTTTGAAGCAAGCAAAAATTTCAGCTAACTAGAAGCAGGATTTCAATGCATATCTTCCCCTAGTGACTCAGCTGCAGGATCAGTTGAAGCTTACTGGTTCATGATCACCAAGGTTGGGGAATTTGAGAGGTGCAGGTGGTTAAGTGCTGAGACCTATCATCCTCCAGTGTGCACACTGACCTTGTTGTGTAAAGCAGAGCTACATCAGTCACAAGGTCTTGCACAAAATGTTATTTGTTTTGTAAGAGCTGTATCCTGCCCATTTCTCATGATTCTGGAGAGATCATTCTTGAAGAAATGCTATTAAACACAACTTAAAACAAAATTAAAAACCTGCTTGGAGAGCATCCCCTTATTTTATCCTTATAAGAACCCAGTGAAGTTTTAGCTGACCCAGATTTACCCAGCAAGTGGTAAAACAAGATCTTGTCCACACAGCAGTGTGCTATTCAGATGCAACATAGCAATACAGTTCTTCTTCCAGAGCCAATTTCTTTGCAGACTGGAAATTCCAGCAAAAAGGGACAGAATGATGACAGAGAAGACTAAGAAAGAGAAAACTGAAATGAAGTCAAGGTACACAAATCAAACAGTTTCTGCTGTCTGTCTGATGGAACATCCACAAGATTTGGTGAAAAGTGTTATTGTGGGTTTAAAATATGAGGGAAACCCCAAACCTTAATCAGGGACGATGGAAAAATGACAACATACAATAGGCTTTCTGCAAAGATAATCAGAGGATAAGGTGAAATTCCATATATTTCCCTGACATAAAAATTCCTGTCCCAGAGATGAGATGCGTGTTTTTAAAGTCTGCAATATCTACCTTTACTTTTTCTTACAAAAATAGCTTCAGCATGGCAAAAAAAAAAAAAATACAGAATACAAAACAACAGAGTTGGAAAGGACCTTAGATGTCTTCTAGTTCAACCACCTGCTTGAGCAAGAGACCCTATACCACAGGTGTCAAACTCGCCATGTCACGTGACGTGTTGCGACGTATTGCAACTTTTTTTGCATTGCCGGAGCTGGGGTGGGCGCAGCCTCCACATGATGCAACCAGCCAACGGGCCAGCAGTTTGACACCCCTGCCCTATACCATTCCCGACAAGTGGCTTTCCAATCTCAAAAGCCTCCAGTGATGGAGCACCCTCAACTTCTGAAGGCAAGCTGTTCCACTAGTGAATGGTTCTCACTCTTAGGAAATTTCTCCTTAGTTCTAGGTTGCTTCTCTCCTTGATTAGTTTCCATCCATTACTTCTTGCTTTATGGTGCTTTGGAAAATAGGTTGACCCTGTCTTTTTAGCAGCCCCTCAGATATTGGAACACTGCTTACATGTCACCCATGTCCTTCTTTTTACTAAACTAGACATATCCAAATCCTGCAACTGTTCTCCATATGCTTTGGTCTCCAGCCACCTAATCATCTTTGTTGCTCTTCTCTGCACTCTTTCCAGAGTCTCAACATTTTTTTTATATTGTGGTGACCAAAACTGGATGCAATATTCCAAGTCTGGTCTTACCAAGGCATTATAAAGCAGTACTAACACTTCATACTATTTTGATTCTATCCCTCTATTAATGGAGCCTAGGATTGCATTAGCTTTTTTGGTGGCTGCAGCATACTGCTGGCTCATATTTAAATTAAACACAGCTATTTAAAATTCAGCTAATCAGAATACAGTAACACCGGCTTCCGGTTCCGGATCACGGCACGCGCAGTCGCACGGAGAGAGATGTCTCTCCCACCGGCTGCTTTCCCTTCGCCGGTAGACCCTTAACCGGGTCGAAAGTCGCCCCGTAGAGGCGACCACCGCTTGAGGAGGCCCCTGCTTGACTGGGGAAGAGCGGCAGCTCTCCTTAGTTCGAGCTATCTCCTTAGGGCCGTCGGAGGAAAAGATCGGCCAGCAAAATAGACGATCACTTCGCCGCACCAGCTGAAAGCCAGAAGAACAACTAAGCGTAAAGAACCCCCGTGGAGAATCCGGGTGAGACCTTTCCTACCCCTTTTTTCCCTAATTACTCTCCTGTCAAAAGCTTTTGTGTTTGAATTACTTCCCTGCTGTGAGGGAGCAGCGTTTGGGCATTCGGGAAAAACAGCTTTGGGAAAAGAAAAAAAAAACCAGTTAATTTTTATGGACTACTTAAATTTTGGAATACTGAGGGGACCTGAAAACATTTTATTCTTGATTATTATTGTTATAACTACACATCTATTACTTTGGAGAGGCCTTTCTTCATCTTTTTCAACACGAAAAATAAAAAATCTATTAATTTGGAAAGAAAAAAAAAGATTTTATGGTCTGCTGAGGACATCTTGTGTCGAAAAGTGGTACTGCAACTGTATATTTTTTTATGGCTGGGAATGGCTATGACCTTCAAAAGATGATAAGCATAAGATAACTGAAACAGCTGGTCTATTGAAAATTGGAGGTGAACATTTGTTTGATTTCTACGAAATAGAGCCTTCTCTAAAAGATTAAAAAATCTTTTTACTACTGATATGGAACCTAACACACAGCTGGACTACGAGCTCATATTGGGAAAAATTCTGGAAGCCACAGAGGATATGAACTCTTACTTTCAAACTTTGACAGATCAAATTATAGACCGAAAGACAGCGCAGAAGAAGCAGATTGGCGCCAAAGAGATTAGTGAACAATATGTACAACCTAAAGAGGAACCACGTCAACAACTCAACTATGAAACTACACTGAGAGAAACTGTGGAAACCAAAGAACAAATTAACTTTATACAACTCCAAACGCAATCTATGGAGAAGCCTGATGATCAAAGAATAACTTTAGCGGAGATGTCTGAAGCATTAACATCAACAGAGACTGACACTCAGATACAAGTTATTGAAAATTGTGAAAAGGTGGATAAACAACTGGCAAATATAACATGGAATAAAACGGCTTTTACCATCCAAAGGCTACTAGAAGAAAGGAAAGAGAACTTTGACCAATTTGAAGCGTTAAAGAATATGGACCTTTTAATATTGTGGTTTGATGATGCAGGAACTTTATTATGGAAACCGTTATGGCACAGAAAGAAACCTAGAGTTAGATTTAAAAATGTATTTTAAAGTTTTATTTAATGGGTTTAAAAAGGCTTTGATTTTTTGACTGAGTTAATAACTAATGGAACACGTGAAATTTCTAAGAGGATACCCTTTGTAACAATACTTTGTTTTAGACATGATAATTACTGGAGAGGTAAACTTTATTTACTGGTTTAAAAAGATTTTCATAGATATAGATGAATTGATAGAATATATACTTAAATTAGATAGAAATTTATTTGTTGGTTTGATATTTTTACTTTAAGATAATTATTTTGAAATAGAAGGAGAATAAGAGGGATGGGTGACAAGAGAAGAAATGGTATTAATGAAGAAAATATAAGAATATTACTGAGGAAATAATATACCAGATATAATTACTATGTAAAAAAAAAAGGATACCCGAAGTGTTAATAATATGTCTATCTAAGGCCAATTGGAATATGGTAATTGTAAGTTAGTAAAGCTTAAAAACAGGACCTGGATCTTTAGAATTGAAATGTGAGTGATATTTGATAGGATTGTTTGAAGCTTATATAGAAATGTATTAATCTGAATATGCAAGACTAAATGAGGGAATTAGAGAGGGAATTTTAAATGAATTGATTTGGGCTATATATTTGTGATTGTTTTTCTTTTTTTTTGGATGTTCAATATACCCACCTCCACGGTGGTTCCTAAGCACTCTGATGTAACCCTTTTACCCCTATAAAAATCTAATAAAATATATTTAGAAGAAAAAAAAAAAAGAATACAGTAACACCTTTTTTTAACTTAAAAGGTAATGGGTAGGCAAGATAAACCAAGGGTTAGCTCCTTCATTATTTTATGTTCTGCAGATGAACTCAGAAATATTTCCTAGAAGGCCAGCCTGTCCTTTAAATCATTTATCTTCAATCAGCAAAGAATGCATGTCACAAGCAATGACATAATACAGATGCTCAATTTATTAAATGAAAATCTCTGAAGCATAAAACACCATTTATCTGAAAACTATGCTTTTTAATTTTAAAGCCATCCTTAGGTCCCATCCTGATCTCTGGTTTGTAGAAAATGGATGCTGATATTCCCCCAAAAAGGCGAAAATACCCTATATTACTAAAGGGGAAGTGGAATACCTTATACTACTAAAACTGATAGAAGATAATATTTGTAGCTCAGTTTGAAATGAGGAGTCCTTGGTGCTCTTTGAGCTTGGTTGTTTTCTTGCAGACATTTCATTACCAAATGCATTGACGATGTAACCTATTTGGGCAATTAAACATCTGCAAGAAAACAACCAAGCTCAGAGAGCACCAAGGACCCCTCATTACTAAAATGTTAGGCATTGTATGAATGATTGTAGGTGCCATTATTGGACCTCAGGTTATAGCATTTGCTCCACCTTTCCAAATTCTGCAAAGATCAACTTTTCATAATACCGGTAGGAGGGGAGGAAAGAGGTAGAGACAAGTACTTCATATAGATTTCTTGAAGCACTGTAGTTAAAGTCAAGGTCCCAAACCAGTTTCCAAAAAGACATAATTTATTTGCTAGATTTATATCTTACTATTCCTCCAAGATTTAAGATGACTTATGTAGGAATCTCCATTTATTCCCCCCCCCCAAAGTTGCAACCCTGATATAAGTTGAGCTGAGAGAGAGTTGCCTAGTGTCCTCCTGGGGCTAAGAATGGTATTGAACTTCAACCTCTGCAGTTTTGTTACCACTTAAACTCCTGTTTACTTTTCTTCAGTTTGAACTGAATCTGAACTATGAATATGCTGAGAAGATAAATGTATGTGATATTCATAAATAAACCTGCAGCAGGGCATCTTATGCTGGCATTAAGGGAGTGCAGACTAAGGAATTGGGCAGGGTGGGAATGCATGACAAAAATAGTGGCACACACAATGTGGGAATTGTTAGAAATCTCTGCATTGTTCATAAAGGTGAGACAATGTATTTTGCAAAACTAACAATGGAAGTTAAGGCCAACAATGTTTTGGATTGATTAAATGTGGATTAGCGGAAACAGAAAATACAAGTGGAATTGTCTGTGCCTCCCCCTTGCAAATGGGAGTGACAGGAAAGATAATTTAATCCTGAACAAAGTGTTGACAATCTGAAATTCGATGGCAGCAGTCAGTCAACTGAAGTGTGAATAATATTACAGGAACATTACATGGCGCTTTCAGTATATTAAAAATGTGCATTTTATTTTAATTATATCTCACATTCATCTTGGATGTTTGGAGAAAATGCTAATCTTTCTAGTATTGGAAGATAGATAGGGGTCTGTGTTTGTGTGTGTGTTTGTTTGTATCTGTGTGTGTGTTTGTTTGTATGTGTAAGAGAGAGAGAGAGAGAGAGAGAGAGAGAGAGACAGAGACAGAGACAGAGACAGAGACAGAGACAGAGATCACTTTCTTTAATAAAATTTGCTTTTAGCTTGTTAATCTAAGAAATAACACCAAGGAATAGGTGCTCCTACAAAATGTCTTAATATGAAGACAATCGCTTTTGTTGAAATTCTTATTGCTGAGAACTGCAAAGCCAGTTGCACTACAGTCTCCTGTACAAGAGTCTTCTAATGTGAAAGCCATTATTCATGTTGAAACTCCCTTTGATTATTGTGAAACTATGGGAGCTATGAAGACTAGAGGTCACTTTCATGTTTGCCCCTTTCTCAATGAAACACACTGACTGCTTCAACTTCAGTGACCACTCCCAACAAACCAGCTTTCACTTTGGTTTCCCTCTCATTGGATCAATCCTCTTGATGGTTCCTTATAATGTATTGAATGGCTCCTATGCCATCCTCCAGATCTAAAACTTTTCTTTGTGCTCCAGAAATTCATTTCTTTGAGGAAGGTGATACCGGTAGTGGGCTTCATTTTCCAGACAGTTCTCCATAGTTGGTGCTGGGTTCAATCTGTGGAGAATACCCTAAGATCCTTGCAAATGGTACCTACAAGACAATAGTCAGAAAACAGGAAAGAATCCCGTTTTTCTAAACATTCACTGAAACACTTTGTTATTACTGAACTACCTAGTTTGGGGTCAAGCTGAGAAATTTGTCTCATCCCTAAAAGGAATAAACATTTTCCATGGTTTTCTTTCTCTGGATCTGGAGTTGTTTCAAAAACAGTACAGTATCTCTTTTCTGTTTTGCACATTGTACAAGTTTTGGTGGTGCAATGTTGTAAAAAAAGAAGTAGCATCACTGTCACATTATCACAGGTACAATGCTTCAATCTCAGTGCCTTATATTTTAATGCTCTATTTCTCATCCTAATAACAGAAAGATGGCCAGTCAGGGAGAGGCAGAACACGAGTACAAACTTTTTAGAGAGCAAAGCTGCTCTGGCTGGTTCCATTCAGAACCGGCTTTTGTGAGTCCTCACTCTACAGAAATAAACCAACATTTTCTTTCTTTGAATAGCTGCCCCACTTCTCTCCCTTAAGATTGCCCTGCCTCCCTCTACCCTTTAAACAGTTTGCTAGCTAACCTTTGTGTGATCTGACCTACTTTCCACCACTTTCTTCTACTCACACAATCTCATTGGTCTATGCAAATGACTTTTGATAAAGATAGATCCAAGGGAAAAAAAATCCCACAAAGCTCTGTTGGAAACGGAGCATTGAGAATAATGTGGCAAGACAGAGAGTTGATTTGCATATTTATAACCCAAGAAGATTAGTCTGACCAGAACAGTAACACTTGTTTAATGAATATTGCAAGTGACAGAGGCCCTAAGAAAAATAAATTACCCTGTTTGGATATAAGATAGTTTTATTGGCAGTTTCACCTTTCCTTGGCACTTTGGAACAAATGATAAATATGTAGCACAGACAAGGCCTGAGCGGTTCTATGAATCTGCTGGCATCCTCCATCCCTGAAATATCTCCTTAAAACGTATAAACTATGTTTTAATGTGGAATCATATGACATCCATTTTTTCCTGGTAGATTTGTAATTTTCTCACTTTTTTCAACCAGATCTGAATTCTCTCCTTTATTTATTTTTATTTATTCAGTTTATATGCTGCCCATCTCACTGTTGAATAACCTTTTCCTTTCCTTCCCTTCTCCTCCACAGTAAGTTTGGGAATCCAATGGAAGACTGTGTTGTATTTTTTTTTTTTTTAAATCAGCTGCCAAAGCTCTAATCCAAAATATGGCATGGACAACCTGGCTTCTCATTTGTGCCAAATGAGTTTGTATGAGCCATTGCCCCTAACCATTATCCACTTTGAAGGCCAGCGTTACAGGAATGATTCAGTGGTTTGGGAAATGCTGTGATAACTTACATGCTGTGATCATTTCTCTCCATTTTCCATTAGCCCTACTAAAACTTTGATTTGGAGTTACGCATTTGAGTAATGTCAACTGAAATAAGCTAGAAAAATCACCAAGAGCTCACAAAAACACAGGATTGAAAATAAGAGGAAGGCGAAGTCCACAGCTGACTCCACAACAAGATAATCACCAAGGCCAACCAAGGAATATGATTTTTTTTCTTTTTATGACCCAGTAAACTGGGGGTGAAAAACTGGCAGCCGGCAGGCTGAATGAGTCACACGTAGGCCATGCCCACCCTGACTCCACAAAGGCAAAAAACATCGTGATAGTCACGATACGTCACGTGACACAATCGAGTTTGACACCCATACAGTAAACCCTTTTATTGGGGTGGAGTCAGGGCAACTGAATGGAGCTGGGCATTTACTGAGCATTTTAACCAAAGAATATGAATAATATTGGGAAAATGCTTGGATGGAATATTAACCAAATATTGTCTCTAGGTGTTGTAAAAAGGAGTGATAAAGCTGATAAAATTATAACTTTCTTACCACAAGCAACAATAAAGTTTAGATAGACAAGATAAGACAAGATGCTAAGAAAGACCTGCTGAAAAGCACTACCCACACTTAGAAATGTGCAGCTCAGCTGGTGGAAAAACAAAGAGGAAAAAAAATCCATTATTAAATGGCGTAAAATGATACAGTATGCACTTAACATTACAAAAAGAGAAGTTCTTTCAAGGAAATTCTAAGAGGTGGCAAGCGAAATCAAGAACAGAGAAGGTGCGAGAACGCCATCTGCAATTAAAGGGGACTCAACTTGTACAAGCCTAGATTCTTCATTCTGCCTTCCATACACTTTGTTTTACTTACCCAAAATGTAACAGTGAAGAAGGAAAAGGATTGCTTTGATTTATAAGAAACTTTGTTTGCATTTTATTTTCTTTGTTCATGCTTAAAAAAAAACCGATCTGAACCATTTATCTCAGTTTTGCTTTGCAAAAGGGAATAGTGATAGATCTTTGGCCTGGAGGCTGGATGGCTCATGATGCTTCTTAATCACTTCTGCAGTGCAGATCATTCTGCCTGTCTGGGAACAAAGTTAACTTCTTATACTGGATGATATAACTTGAGGGGCAATTAGTGGACATCATGAAGAAGGTCTTTTCATGGGTACCCCCACTCTAGCTGTAGCTTGCCTTTCCTTGTTATTTCAGCATCCTTCTTGTGCCAGGCAAAGATATTTACACTGACCAGAGGTGGGGTTTTTTGTATTATTATATCACTATCTTTAGTTTTGTAATGCTGAATGTTTTTATTTATCCTATTATTGGTTATACACTCTGTGTTTATTATTTGAGTTTTAATTCAGTTTTGAAGTGTAATTTTAGAATAGTATAAGCTTCCGAGGCATAGCTTTATTTGTGTGTGCAGGTTTTGGGGGTGGGTGGGTTGTTTACATGTTTGTGTGTGACTAAATAAATTAATAAACATACCTGATTATCACTCTATACACATATTTACTTGCCCTATCTCAAAACAGTCTTGACCCACCTTTCATGATTTATCTGAAATTAACTTCAGTTATGCAAAAGCTACATAAGGAGTTGCAAGTTCCACAAAGAGGGTTTTTTTTTTAGTTTTTGGTTTGGAAGAAACATTTCACTTTTATGCTTATATATCAACTTGGATTAAAATGGTAAAAATAGTTTCACAACTTCATTTCAGCACTTTCAAAATTGTTTATTTCACCATTAATAAATTCAGTGTTTAGCTTGGCTAAGCAATCTACATATTAAAAATTAAGAATCTTATTGAAAGTCTTTAGAACCCTTATTTGACTGATGTATAAAGATCAACTGATGCCTGTTTTAAAAGATCAGCCGTGGTGCCAATTGCCTATTTGCTACAATTCAAAGCACTACTGTTAATTTGCATGGTGAGGGATGGTCCTTCCTCTGAAAAGTAGCCAATGAACTGCTGAAGTTAGCCTGCAACCAATGACATACTTTGTACCAAGTAGACAGGTGTATACAAGGTGACTTAGTAAAGGAAAATGTACTTCAGAAGTGGAGCAGAGTAACATGCCATAAGGTCACTTTGAAGGGGAGAGGAAATTAATAGAAATCCAAATGGATCTAATTAATGATCTATTTCTGTTCTTGGAAAACAGTTGTCTGCCCATTCGGGTGATAGAGTAACTAGGCAGTGTAGATAAGCCCACTGAATCCAATGGGAATGAATGCACAGTGTCTACATTTTTAAGTTCCAGTGACCCTGAAGAAAGTTATGCTTTTTGTGACTTCCTTTCATTTTAGGTCAGAAAAATACTTTGAGGAGATGAAGTATGAACTATATATAAATGCAGAAAAGCAACCTTGGGATAGTAGGAAGGAAATGAAGTTACTTGTTATCATTTCCATTTGGTATTTTCTGACCTTTTAAACACCAGAGAATGAGAACACTCTCACACTGTAAATGGTATGTGGGAATGACCTTGGGAGACAGAAGGAAAACAGGAAGCTAGACAGTGGTCAGATAAGAGGAAGCTCAGTCCACAGGTGGGACAAAAACATGGTAAGCATTTCAGAAGGGACCCTCCTTAGTTTTCCAGAGGCTAAAAAAAGAAGAGGGGAGAAATATTTTCAGTCTTGCAAGATTCTCTTAATATAACTTTACTATAAAATAGAATTAGTTTATCTGGGCATGCTTCTTGCCTGGACTACCTTGCAACACCTATATCAGTCTTACAAGACTTAGAGTATTTCTCTCCTCAGAAATGCTTTCCTAGGTTCCAAAATCTTTTGACAAAAGACATCACGATAGTCTTTTGAAAATTAGTTATCAGCTGGTTTTCCCTGCAGTATTATACTAAGCTTCTGAAGGATCATTTGAGGTCAGCTGGAGTCCTTGAAATAATAGCTGTGTCTTCTGCATTCAGCCCAAGTGGAACATTCACATCTGCTATTTTGGGATGCTGAAAGATCAAATTTGAGAGTTTATCTGTAGGTATGCATACATAGATTGGAAAGGAAAGGAAAGGAGCTAAAATTCAACTCTAATTCACTTATCTACAGAGATTTTATCTGATAATAAACCTTGTGGATTACACATTATTCTAATTCTGGAATCTTTATGTCATTTTTTTTTTTTTTTTAAAAAAAAGAAAAAACAGGCATCAGTCAGTATCAATATCCCTGATTTTTTCCTATTAAAAGTCCCAAAGTAAAATCTAGACTTAAAATCAGCAAAAGCCCAAAGGGAAGATTTAGGTGTACTACTAAATTTCTCACTCAGACAACACATGTGATATATTTTGTGGAGCCATTTTTGCAATTTAAAGTTTGCTAACTATATTCAGATAAGCTAATTGGTTAATAATTTCTGTCTTAAAAATTATTAGCTTTCTGAGTATGAATGTATTTTTTTTTTCCTAAGTTCAATTTTTGCAGATTGCTGGACTGGTCTCTGAAGTTTTCTTGGCAAGATTTTTTCACAGAAGTGGTTTGCCATTGCCTCCTTCCAAGGACTGAGAGAAAGTGACTGTGCCAAGGTCACCCAGCTGGCTTTCCATCCAAGGCAGGACTAGAATTCACAGTCTCCCGGTTTGTAGCCTGATGCCTTAATTAGAACCAAATGGTCTCTTACATATGTACGTAAGTATCTACAAATATTTTGCTAGAAAAATTAATTACTCTAAACTTCAGAAATTTGGAGGACTCCATTTTATTTTTTTCTAAATCAAAACTTAAGCCAAAGAACAAAGTTATCACACATTTATGAAGGACACCAACTCCTTTTCCCACTTCTGACATTTCAGCTGATATTTAAGCTATGTGGATTTTGTTCTTAGCAATTCTACTGTCTTCTTTTCATTGCATCTATGGTCGGAATAGAAGAAGCAGTTGAATCTACTACTGCTGGCAGGTTTCTGTCATCTGAAAAACCATCTACCTGTACTTACTTCTTTTCACATCAGAACTTGCCAGGGTATGAAAGTCACTTTGCCAGCATTCATGCTTCCGGGGGAAGAATGTTGAAGGATGTGATTCTGAGTCAGCTTGAAGCTTTGCACCTCCTCCTTTATAACAGGTGCCCTCCAGCTGTCTTGCTTACAACTCCCACAATCCCTGGTTGCCCAACTTCTGTTCTACAAATTAATCATGGAACAAAGAGATATTTAATAACTCCTCTGTACTACACATTTGTTTTCTCACTTCCTACACTGGACATCTTCTTTCAGTCCATAGGAAGAAAGCCTCACTTCCATGGGGTAGAAGCCTCCATGTCCCCTGCTCCTCTGTACACAGCTCCACCACTGATGCTGGCTAATGCAGCATCCAGACTCAACCTTCCATATGAAGATTTCCCCCTGGGCCACTCTGGCTTCATGATTGCAGCACAACAGAACGGTTCGCATATTCAGGATTGTGGTCACATCCCTACGGCCATAGAGCTATTCACATTGTTTCTAATCAACCTTCTGTCATCGTCACTCTTTATAAAGCAGCCTCTCAGGGAGGGAATTTGTTTTTTTGCAAATTGCCAAGCCAGTGTAGCTCAACGCATATACACAAATATTTGGCTTGGGGAGGAGTTTGCAGGCAGATTATTTTTACCGACTGCTTTTTGTGAATTTCAGAACAAAAGTGCTGGGGGAGGGTGGTGAAGGAACACTCTCAACCGTTTGAGGGCAGCTACTGCACATACTGCTGGGTGAATATTCTCTGCAAATTCTGGACCTGAAACAACACTGGCATAAATGCCAACATAGATCTGAGAAAAGGAGACAACACTCAGGTCTGTTCAAATGCATCTCAACATAGATTGTATGGGGCTGTTGGAAAACACATAATGTAGAGATTCTCCCTCCAAAGGGATCAGAAGAGAAGTTGAATCTATTAAGCTGGGTTCATAAAATATACCAAATCTCCAAGTTGTAGCATCTTATAACTCCATTGTTATCATGCCCATCATAAGAAGTTCTGTATCCTTGGCCAAAGGAATCCATGTCAAGAAAAAAAAGAAGATAAATCTGTGAGATTTACATTTTCTCTACTAGCACCTGGACCCTCATCAAGAATACATCTCTGTGGACCTTCCTGTGTCAGATCTAGCAAAGCCATTCTCATTCCTCCTGGCATGCAATTAGCACCTGGAGAACAGCATTATGGACTTATCAGATTGGGCCATCTGCGGTCTTGGAACGCTGCCTGCTTCTTCCAGACGGGTTTGTCTTTGGGTCTGTCCCCTGAATAGACATTTCAAAGGCTTTCAGGATATAAACTATTCTTTCCTTTTCATCTCCGTTGAAAAACAATTACATTCCAGAGGAAATGTCAGCATGACAAAATTGCTTTTAACTGATTTATTTTGCAGGTGAATATTGGCTTCTTTGTTTTTTCCCTTCAAAGAAATGATGCCTTATAAATATGATCAGATTGGGGGAAGGGGAAGAAAATTAATTCATTGCTCCCTCAAAAAAAAAACCCTAGTGGTTGAATGAATGATGGCATTAGAAATGAAACAGCAAATTAAAATAAAATGTCCACTTCATCCAGAGACAACCCGAGATTTTAAATTGAAGAAAAGCTAGAGGTTCATCCAGTCATGCTTGCTAAAAACTACTGATAAAATTTCCTACCATCTTCAGAGAAAACGTACAAAAACTTCCACAAACACTCTAAATAAGCTTAGCACAGTTAAAAACAAACAAGTCCCCAAGCTCCCTCCTTATGGGACCCTACCCAATTTGCATCTTCCAGCCCCATAGCAAATCTGAAGTCTGACACTGGCCTCCTGAATTAGACTGGGGCAACCCATTCACTTCTGCACATTGAAAAGATAACCAATAGCCACTTATCTCTTAATGTCAGTGATTGAGTCAACCCCTGCAAACCCCTACAGAGCTGGTCATCTGACACACAAAGATCTATTCCTCAACATCATACTATACAACCCTTCCATAGGTTTGCTCCCTAGGACAGTACCTTGCCTCACTGATTAATTGATTAATACCTTGACTTAATCATAAACTTGATCTGATAAAGGAATTATCATGTTCCCTTGGTTTCACTGTGAGAAGGCCTCTGAACAGTAAAGGTATGGGCTAGGAAGAGCTGCCCCAAACTTGATTATGTTAAGTTTTAGAAGATACGTTCTACATGCCGTAATTGAGACAAGTCTGGATCGATTAAATGACCATTTCCTCTAAGCTGGTGAACCAAGATTAAAAGAGTGCAGAATCCTCAATTATTTAAACATATTGTATTTTTTTCTGTATTTCAATATAAAATTCACACAGAAATGAAGCATTTTTTCATGAGTACTTTGAGCTACAGAATGGATCATTTTCTCACTAACTCTTTTAAGATGATATCTTATAAGGTCAGAAAAAAGGAGGAGTTTAAAATAGATGACCAAAGCAAGCTTTTATAAGCCACTAAATAAATCCCTCATCTTCTCTTTCCATACTGTCTGAAGCTTCACTTCATGTTACTGGAGAAATCTAAGTGTTTATTCACAGTTTGAAACTGTAAATAAATGGCTAATAATGATCCTGCTCCATTTGTTCCAGACCACAGAACAGATCATCTTTGTTCTATGGAATTCTGCTCTTAGTTAAGCTCCAGAATAATTCACCTTTATGCAGTGAATGAAAGCAGCCACTGGACTTGTGCCATAGTGCCTGCATGCCTCATTGCTTGCAAGTGTTTGGTAAACTATAGTGCACGTTGAGCTCTAGCGTGGAGTAGGGGACATGCTAGAGCCACCATATGAAGCACTCAATGACTTCAGTATTCCACTTCTCAGCAAGACAGGTTTCATAGCCAGCCATGTTTAAGAAAGTTACCTACCTTAGGTTTCTTCATTCTCTACAGATAATCTAGTCTAATTTGATCTCCTGCCCTCAAGAAGAGAATAGGCTGCAACTTTACCAGGTAGTGATTAATACATGACACAAGTATTAATTCTATTCCTAAGGGGTGGGAGGAAAAAAAATAGATCAAGCTATGACAGGCCTCATGAGTAGATCTTGAAACAATTTCTGTAAAATCTATAGACACCCATGGAGGCCATGAACCTCTGAGCCATGCCTGTTAAATCATCCTCAGCATGAATTCTGAAGTCCCTCAAAGATAAAGGCCTTTGATTCTTCCACTTCTTAGACCAGTGTTTTTCAACATTGGCCACTTGAGGATGAGTGGACTTCAGTTCCCAGAATTCCTAAACCAACAGTGAATTCTGGGAATTGAAGTCCACACATCTTCAAGTTTGAGAAATACTTCTTAGGCTGTTTGCTTCAGTTCACTGAGTCTCTGCTGAGGGGAGAAAAGAATCTGTGGTTTAACTTGATCATGAAGTTGAAACTGCGGAATCCCTGGATGATAGGCAGGATAGAAAGGGAGTTAATTTAATTATGGGCAATCCCAACACCCCCTTCCTCTCTAACAAAGCTGTACCACTTCATTATGTTGTAGCTGGTTAGAAGTAGGTGGGCCCAACCCAGTTTCTCCAACACATTCTAATTTGACTCTGCCTGATTGGGAGGGGAATATACAATAATGTGCTTCCCATTATTAAGAAAAACATACACAGCAATAAGCAGCACATAGAAAGGCTTAGTCATTTATTTCCACTCCCATCAACAGTTCTTTCTCTGACAGCCAAATCAGGAAAGCAAACCTGACTTCCATGGCCAGCAGAAGACAGAGGTGAAGGCTAAAAGCCTGGCCTCAACCCTGTAAAGCAAACATTCCTCGGGGATTTTGCTGATGAGGGGTTTCTTTTAGTGAGATCATCTACTTAGTTAAATATCCCTCCCCACCCTATCTCAAGTTCTCTGGCTGCAGTTAAGGAGAATAAAGCACACATCAAATTATCTATTTATCCTGCATGAGTCATTGATAGATGCAGTGTGGAGTGTTCCTTCCTCTGTTTTGGAAAGGAAACTAGATGAGTCATCTCCGATCTAGCCAGCTTGGAACACAAGAGACAGGGACAAAAAAAAAAGGGACAATGATGTAATTTTGAAAGCCATTATACTTCTTGAGAGGGAGGTTCAACTGAGCAGAAAGTCACACCCAGCTGCTGTAACTGCTTCTGTGCAGTTCAACATACAAACAGACCCCTAGATTGCTACCTTGAGCTCTAAGCAAAACACAAGGCTTCTAGAAGGCAAGAAATTAAATTCTCTAATACTATTTCCAAATCTCTTTGAACTTGGTCTGAAGTCAATGAAATTAGTGATCCATTGAGATCTGGCTGTTGTTCAGTCAGGACACCTCTCCTGAGATGAACAAAAGAACTCTTCCTTTGCATCATTCTGGAAACTATTCTTTTGATGGTTGGGGACAAGCATCCCACTTTGTGTTTCAGATCAAACACAGTTATTCATGACATCACCCCATCTGGTGCCACAATTACTGAAGCAACCCCTGGGCCAAAATGAACCAATATTATTTTAAAATGGTTTTCTCTGTCAGGTCACAACATGGATGAATGTTGTGTGAAACTTAATAAAATATTTGGGGATCAGTACCAAATCCCAATGACTTCTGTTAAATAGATGTCAGAGCAGGTCTTTGAACCTAGATAGTAGCAAAAAAAATAATCATGGGCATCCATTGGCAGGGCAAGTGGGGCAAATGATGACACAGACATAATGATGTGATCACCAGAAATGCATGAATTCTATCAGATATCCTGGTGGCATTTGCATGATTGCACCATCACACATGGGACATTATTTCAATATTATGGTGGATTGTTGTGAATAATATTGGTTCAGATGACCATAGTGAAATAATCCATACATTCCTTGTCAGCATTTGAAATAGCAAATGAGTTGGAAGAAGCTGAATGATAATCCACAAAGTTTCTGAGATTTTGGTCCCGAGTTACTTAGGACTTTAAAAGAACTAAGTCCCATCTTGCATGGAACTGGAAGTAATTAAACAGGCAATCTTTTTTAAAAAATTGCCATACCAGACAGAAAGTGGTCCACCCTAATCCAAATTCTGGCTACCATGCTTGGTATTATTTTAAGCTTCTGTCATCTAAGGCAGTCTATGTATATTGCTTTGCAGTAATCGAACTGAGACATTCCCCTGTGAATGACTTGCTTACTTTTGAGGCTGATCTCAAATAGGTCAAAATGACCAGCAAAATATTTTCGACTCAACAAAGTGGCTGAAAAATGATACAGTGAATGATCATGGATGCTCACCTCAGACTAAACAAATACCAGCACAGCATAGATAACCTCAAAGAACAACTAAAATAAACCCCAGAACAACACAAAAATGTTACAACCACCATCAAGGATATGTCTGTAAGACAAGCTGAAAAAAGGAAAACAAAACTCCAAAACCAAATTGCTCAAGCTAAAGCCCAGAAGCAAAGAGGTACCCAAACCTGAATGGGTAGTCAATATATCTAGCCACCCACTATCCACTGCAGACCCTTTAAAGCACACAATGCTAATTAGTTAGAATTCTTTGCAGCCTTGCAAGCAGTACTTAAAACCATAGGACCTGCAACAAATATCCAAAGAAACATATCCAAAGACAAAGAAACCTACATCTTAATAAACACCAAACCAGTACAGAAGCTGGATAACCTGATTAAGAGGTTTGATTAACCAACAACCTAACCAGGAAAGGTCAAATAAAAAAAGAAGAACAGCGGCAGATAAAAAACAATGGACCCTTCTGGCCATGCTTCTGTGGAAATCCCAAATTACACAAGCCTGACATACCTCTTTGTCCAATTGAATCATCACCAGGGACACCCACATACAATATAACCAAATAACTTATGAAAAACTTGGACATCTCACAGACAGGAGTGAATGTTTCATCAACCCCCCACTACAGTGCCTCGAGAAAAATCAGAAATCTAATAATAGAAGATGAGATTATTGTTTCATTCAATGTCATAGCAGTCCTTCCATCCATAGATCCAGAATTAGTGAAAGAATCCATGGTAGAATCCATGTACCACACAGCACACTCAACCTCAATATTCAACCAAATACACTAAGATTGAAATACCCAGACTCATAGATCTCCTCAATTTCTGCCTCACTACCTCCTTTCAATTTGATGGACAGATATACCAACAAATCAGAGAAATATCCATGGGATCATCACTCTCACAACTCATAGCAAAGACCATAATACAGCATCTAGAAATTACACCAGTCCCACATATACAACCTGTTTTATCCTCACTACATATTACTCTGTGTGCAGCGTGACATGCAGCTAAACCCACCTATCCCCCAATAAAACAGACCATGTGCGTAGATCTGGATGCTTTATTAAAAGAACAAGATGGATGAAACTGGGAAAAATAGAAATACATACAATAAGAACCCAAATACAAAATAAGTAGTATTGAGTTGCTGGTGAACATAACAATTAACAAATACAGATAAATCTAAATCTCACCAGCGATGTTGTGTCTATGGGATATGGATTTTGACCTTAGATGAACATGTGCCACAGATTAGGCTGGATTCTTCTTGGTGCTTCTGCTTCTTTCCAAATGCTAAAGGAAATGGAGTCTGCTTCCCAGCATGCACTTGTTTTGGGAGTGAGGGTTGATTGGTAAAAGGGTTGGGTCAGCTTTCAAACAATACAGATTGTTATTTGACTCCCGGCCACTAGATAGGGCTAGAAAGCAACAACAGTATATACACAAATTATA
Organism: Azemiops feae; assembly: GCA_023970755.1. Classification (NCBI taxonomy): domain Eukaryota; kingdom Metazoa; phylum Chordata; class Lepidosauria; order Squamata; family Viperidae; genus Azemiops; species Azemiops feae. The sequence continues at coordinate 137,347 of JALGBA010001710.1, forward strand.
TCTGGGGCATGACACAACCAAAAGTATGGATCCGGTATATAGACAACATTATCATCACAATTTTAAAAAGGAACAACTGGAGAAGATACATTAAAGTTTAAACCATCAACAAGATCTTCAACAGACTTCCGGTTCCGGTCGCAGCGCCAGCGGTCGTGCAAAGAGTATGTCCTCTTTGCCGGCCGGTTTCCCCCCGCCGGTAGACCCTGGACAGGGTCGAAAGTCGCCCCGGAGAGGCGACCACCGTGGAGGAGGGCACTCGTTGATTGCGGAGGGAGCGGCAGCTCCCTCTGCGATCCGAGCAATCACCTTTGGGCTGACGAGGAAAAGATCGGCCAGTAACATGGCCGATCACTCAGCTGCTCCAGCTGAAAGTCACAGCAACATCTAAGCAAATAGAACCACTGTGGAAGATCCGGGTGAGACCTTTCCTTCCCTCTTGTTATTTTACTCACTTCCCTGTGAAAAGCTTTTAGAAATTACTTCCCCCCTTTGAGAAAGCAGCGTTTGAACACTCGGGGAAACGAGCTGCGGGGGGAAAAAAATAACTAATTTTTATTGTTTATTTGAGCTGCTGGAATTCGGGGGACCCTGAAGAAAAAAGATAAGAAAAAATCCTTACTGTGACTCTCTTTCTTTGCTTGCTTGTTTTCAGCTTAAGTGGAAACCTTTAGGGAGGGGGGTGGAGTGTTTTTCCTCTTCCCCCCCCTTCTGAACAGTGTTATCTACTTTTAAAAAAAAAAAACTCTACAGCTTCTGGGCGAATTTATGTGGATTGTATGGTTACAATGTAAATCTGAACTTGGCGTGAAGCCCAGACAGCGCCATTGCAACTTTGTAACCATTTTGAACTTTTACTCCCTGCACTTGGCGTGACGCCCAGACGCTTGTATCTCTTTTGGAACTTGCTTAAATTTCTGCCTGTTGTTTGTGATTTTATAATACAAGTATACTCTCCTGAAAAATGGATTTTTTCACTTTAGGATCACAATATAATAATTGAGACACCATCTGCTATTATTTACTTGGATTATAAATTAGATATTCGTAACATTGATTGGGACTTTTGCTGTTTTTATTTTTGTACTTGCTTTTTCCTATTTCTGTTTGGATTTTACATTTTATAAAATTGCAATTCAGCTTTTAAGCTGAAATTTCACTAAAAAAACGAAGAATGGAATCCCACTCACAGCTTAACTATGGACTTATACTAGAAAAAATCTTGGAAACGAAGGAGGAATTAAAAGAACATTTTAGAATGCTTTGGAAAAGGGATGTTCCAGAGTTAAAAACTGAATTTCAACTTATTGGATATGATACACAACTAGATCTACAACTTAACGATATGGAGGAAACATATTTACAATCTATTGAAGAGGAAGATGCTACATCTTATATGCAAATGATGGAGACTTTGGATGACCAAAGGCAGAATTCAACTAAAACATCTATAATTCTAAAAGCAACAGGAATAGACTTTCAAATAAGAGACATTAGAAATGCTGACAACATGAACAAGCAACGAACAATCACCATATTGATTAAGACTGATTACATAGTGCAGACAACACTGGAAAAAAGAGAAGAAGACTATGATTGGATTCAATTGTGGAAAAATGTGTATGGTCAAATACTATGGGAGGAACTAGAGGCCCTATTGTGGAAACCTGCTTGGCACAAAAAGAAAGCTAGAATTAGGTTTAAAAGTGAGAGTTAAATTTTTATTTGATGGGTAAAAATGGCTTTTAGAGACTTTGGTTGAGCTAATATGTTTGAGATTTCTAAGGTTTAAGACTTTGATCTGAGTTAATACTGATGTAAATTATTGATTTGATTATGGTCTGGAATGGCAAGATGGAAAATTGGAAAATCTAAAATTAGGAGTTGGATAGAGATTGGTGAAACATTTAACTATGATTTATAAAAATATTTGATAGAGTACAGGAAATAGAATATAGTTGAGATATATTAAAATACACATATATATATATAATAGGTATATTATAAGTCTATGTTAGAAATAATTATTGTTTTATTATTTTAGGCTAAAATGTAAAATGGTTTTAAAACACTTAAAGTTATGTTTATGTATAAAATATGTATGTAAAATAGAATAGAATAAGAGATAGAATTTAACAGAGAAGTATAAATTGAATAATTGGAATAATATGTATATCTTAAAAACAATCTATACTATATGGGTACCCAAATTGTATACTATATGTTTATATAAGGCCAAATTGGAATATGTTAATTGTAAGTTAGTTAAGCCTGAAAAAGGGTGGAAATATTATCGATATTGTGTTTTTTTTTCTGTTTTTTTTTTCTTTCTTTTCTTGACTGATAAAATAGAGAGGGAACCTTTAAAGAAGTAATTCAAATTGTTTATGTATGATTATATTTTTTACTTTGTTTCATGGAGTGCCCTATCTCCACGATGAGTTCCAAGCACTTGGTTGTAAAACAAAAAAACTCAATAAAACTTGTTATATATATATATAAAAAAAAGATCTTCAACAGAATAAAATTCACAAGGGAAGAAGAAGAAAACAACAATTGTCGTGCCCCACCATATAGTTTGTGTGTATATTGTTGTTGCTTTCTAGCCCCATCTAGTGGCCAGGGCCAAATACCAATCTGTATTGTTTGGAAATTGACCCGGCCCCTTTTAAGAGTTATCTATCCATGAACCCTCACTCCAGAACAAGTGCATGCTGGGAAGCCAGACTCCATTTCCTTTAGCATTTGGAAGGAAACAGAAGCATCAGGAAGAATCCAGCTTAATCCAGGGCACATGTTCATCTGAGGACAAAAATTTACATCCCATACACAGACAGCATCGCTGGTGAGATTTAGATTTATCTGTATTTGTTAATTGTTATGCTCACCATTAACTCAACACTGCTTATTTTTTGAGTTCTTATTGTATGTATTTCTATTTTCCCAGTTTCATCCATCCTGTTCTTTTAATAAAGCATCCAGATCTATGCACATGGTCTGTTTTATTGGAGGATAGATGAGCTTAGCTGTATGTCAAGCTGCACACAGAGTAATGGGTAGTGAGGACAGAACAACAACATATTACACTTCATGGATATCCTTATCAACAGAGGAAATGGTGGCAAGTTAGAAACAGAAATTTATTGAAAAATCAGCCACACTAACCAAGTGCTTCATTACCAAAGTAACAACTTTCCACAAGAGGAGCTACTGTATTGTAAGAACATTTCTCAGAGTTCAAACATGCTACAGCAATTAAGAATACCAGAAAAAGGAAATTCTGGACAGAGAGGACCATTGGTTTGAAAGAGGAGTCAAAGAGTACATTAAAATTGAACAGCCCTCTCTCAACAGAGGGGGAGGATATGACACCACCTATCTCCTGTTTACAACACAGTCCTTTCAGCAGTTCCAAGAAGGTTGCACTACAGTATTCAGGTGATCCTGAGAGCACTGATAAACCTCCAAGTGGCCTCAATGGCTCTCAGAGACAATGCTAAAGACCAGATGATTGCAAGGAATATAACTCCTTCCATTCTTCACCATTCAGTCAGAACTGAAACTTTTAATATTTGTTTGTTTGTTTTTAAAAAAAGAACCTCAACCCATTAGAGCACAATGACACAAGCTATGAAAAGAATAACACTAGCATTCATTGAAAACATCTCAGAAACAACCAGCGGACTATTACAACTATATGGTATCATTGTAGCACAGAAACCAACTAAGGCTTCCAAAACATCTTAAGTAAACCGAAAGACCCAGTAGCCCAAGAAGAATAATCAGGAGTCATTTAAACGTACAGTGTAAGGATTGTAACCACCACTATATAAGACAAACAGGCAGAAGACTAGCAATGCATCCATGAAAAACTAATTAACACTCAGAAGTCTACATGAAAACTCTTTAATCTCACAACACACGGACAGACTCAACCATTGTTTCAACTGGGAAACTATGAGCATCCTAGATCAAGCAGAATCCAAAAATACTAGGGAATTACTTGCAAGCTTGGTACCCAAACAAATCAGTCACCAATGCACACATAGAAATGAACCATAGTTACACACCATTCAAAAGACACACTAAAAAAGCTAAGAAGGAAAGAAAAAACCAGAACACATCCTCTTCAGTAGCCAACATCCAGATAAGCAGGAATTAACAGCAGGCAACAATCAAAGCAGAAATGGCAACTGGACTTCCTTTGTTTTTTCCTTGAAGACTTTTCAGTTCTTATCCAAGAAGCTACACATAGACCTCGATTTACAACAGTTTATTTAGTGACTGTTCAAAGTTACAACAGTGCTGAAAAAAGTGACTTATGAACTTTTTTCACACTTATGACCATTGCAGCATCCCCATGGTCATGTGATCAAAATTCAGACTGTTGGCAACTGACTTATATTTATGACGGCTGCAGTGTCCCGGGGTCATGTGATCGCCTTTTGCAACCTTCTGACAAGCAAAGTCAATGGAGAAGCTGGATTCATCTAACAACTATGTTACTAATTTAACACTTGCAGTGATTCACTTAAGAACTGGCAAGAAAAATGGGGCAAAATTCACTTAACAAATGTTTCACTTAGCAACATAAATTTTGGACTCAGTTGTGGTCATAACTTGAGGACTACCTGTACTTCAGTTCTGCAGAAACCTCTTGGATGAGAAGCAAAACATCTCTAAGAGAAAAACAAACAAGTGTATGATGAAAAAACTTAAGATTCATAATTAATTTGCTATAAAAGTAGATATTTGGGATCTATTGAGGGAGATCACTGGCTGCTTGATCATAAATAATGAAGCATGCACTTCTGCATGTATGCACTGAGCTCTCTGGATCTCATAAGAGCATCTCTAGATCCATAATCCTGTTACTGCATTCATAATACTATTGCTCTTCCTACATTCCTGGGAGACCCGGTTTGATTTTTACAGGCTTTGATGGTGTCTTTCCATATCAGATTAGATTTGACTGACAATTTTGTTTCAATGTTTTTCTTTAATTTGGGGGGAAGGATTTCTCCCCATCTACTGCATCATAATTAAAATTCCTGTTTTGGAATTGTATTAGCAAAGAAAAAGGAAAGGAAGGAAGGAAGGAAGGAAGGAAGGAAGGAAGGAAGGAAGGAAGGAAGGAAGGAAGGAAGGAAGGAAGGAAGGAAGGAAGGAAGGAAGGAATATTTATAAAAATCAGTAGTATTATTTTTCTGTATATGTGTGCACATATGGAAAAGAAGGGTGGAAATATTTAGGAAGCAGTTATCTTTCCAAACAGGTTGACTGATAATGCTGTTATTTTACTTTATGTGATATAGTATATAACAAGACTGATATAATTTCAAAAGCCTTTTCACTAGCACTTATCTTACTGCAATAGGACCTTATACTAAGATGCAATAGAGGTGTGCCCACACCATCAATAAATACTTCTGTTACTGGAAATACTACTTTGTATTTGAAAACCTCTCCATGTCAATAGCAAACCATTAAGGGAATGCAGCAGGTGCCACAGAGGTAGTGAGAATTGCAAATATACCTAACTGCTAATGAAAACTTTCAGTGGTACAAAAGTACAAAGAGTTATCAATAAAAGCGGAAGAGCCCTATGATGAGATTCAAACCTTTTTAACCTTAATTTACTGCTTTCTTCAACCTGTCACCCTCCAGATATATTTGATGTCAACTGCAATTACCTGAGACAGCATGGACTCTTGGAATGGGTGTTTGATGAGCCCAGATTGGCAGGACAGTAGGTTACTTCAGTCACATCTAATTTACATCAGCAACATGATTGAAATGCCTTCCACACTTGACAGCTGTCTGATGGCCCAGCTGAAATCCTACTGTTAGTGCAGAAACAACAGCAGTCAGGCATGTGCCAAAGGGACTTTGCCAAAGGCTGGAAACTGTTGTTTTTTTTAGTCTAAATAACACTGGGCAACTCGTGGCCTTTCAAAATCATCATTTCAGAGAGATTTTCTTACCAGATTCCTCAATATGTGCAACAATGGCAGAACTTCTAATTTACCTGAAAAGTTCTTAAAAATGGGGGAGATATTAAAAAATGTATTTGCCTTGAAAGTAATCCTAGGTTGAACTGTGTAGCACAGTCGAACATCAGGAATTGACTACAGGAAATATTTTTGTGATACATTTTGTATTATGTCATAAAATGTTTTAGGGTCATTTTATGTCATTAAATGCTTTATTAAAATTGCCAAATTTCAATTCCAGTGGAGTCATGGGTCATGGATTTTGGATGCACTCTATAAGTTAGGCCATTTGAGGTCCCTGGGTTCAAAAAAAAATCTTGCCTTATGATACACCATTTCACCCAGTGGAAGGTTACAGACACAAGAGTTTTAGTAAATATATAGATGAAATACAGTATTTGGAAGCCTCCCTCCCCCGATATTGATAGTGCCTTTTGAGAAGAAAAGAACAGGAAGCTAATCAGGAGTGGTTTGCTTTCATGGCACAACTCAACTGTAATCTGTTTATAGCTGTCCAGACAAGATTAATATTGCCTCTTTCAAGCCTGTGGTTCTTGAATGGGTTGTTCCACCTCTTGGCTATTCAAATTATTTTTTCTTTGTCCTTGGAAAGTTTCCAAATTGTATGTAGCCTGCTATGGCCAATATAACATATAGCCCCTATAATGCTAATACACAAAGAACAATACCTCTCTCTTCCTCATATCTGAGCCACTACATGATTTTCTGCATGTTTATAGTTCCTGATGGTTTGGCTCCACACTAAGATGTGGATTAGGGGAAAACTGGTTCATGTCCATCGGTGTCTTTGGGCCATTGGCTCTTGCTCAATCTATCCTAGTTTATGAAGAAGGGTTTGAGTGGATAAAATGAAGGGAGTTTCTCCCGTAAGCCACTTTGAGGTCTTGAAAAATAAGAATCCAACAAACAAACAAGTATTTGGTTAATAGAAGACAATATATTTAGCTCAGGGTTGAACTCTTGGTGCTCTCTGGGTTTGGTGATTTGTTTGCAGACATTTTGTTACCAGACTAGGTAATACCTTCAGGACTAGAAGGGACTAGGATTTGCTCACCATTTATATACAGTAGCTTGCCCTATGAGTGTTGGTGGAGGTGTTGTTTTCTCCTTGGAAGATCCTTGATTATTGTTTATTGCCTGATTGTTTGTCTGAGTTGGTAGTTCCTTGATTAGGATAATCAGCAATCAATCCCTAGATAAGCAGGGATTAAAACCAACATCAGGATTAACACCATATAAACAAACAATCAATAAATAAACACTACCCTTGTTCTGTTTCTTGCTGGGCCCAACATTGAAAGGCAGGAGTAGTAAAACAGGTATATCTTTATTAAAGACTAAACAGAACTCAGAACTAAATGGCTCCGCCCCTTTTTATACAAAGAGCTTGGGCGGTGTCAGACAATGAATGCAACATATTCTCCCGCACAAAAGCTTACAGATTTAGCTGGGAGACAGCAAGTCTAGCTAGCAGGCCACGTGGTCTGCTAGCGGTCCCGGTGCAGCTCCTTGCACCTGTTGCAACAGAACAGCTCAGTACATTACACCCCTCCCCTCCTGGTTCTTTAACACATACACAATTACTTGTTGTGCCATGAGTCATACATTCAAAGCGCAAGAGCACTTGGTGAGACACAAGTCTTCTTCACACTTGTCAGAAAAAAATACTATCAAAACAACCCAGTTACAAGGAACATAAAAACATTCCCCATTTACAGACATATAACATTATAGTACATGGCATTGCAATTTCAAAGGAAATACATAAGCATTTCAGTTGCAGTAAAAATACATAAGCATTTTAAGCTTGCAATGACAGAAACCTCACGTAGTCCTTTAAAAACTTCGGTGGGCCTTTGGCCCGTTCCAAACGTCTCGGAGCTGCTGCTAGCTCCCGATCTGCAAGCTCGCCTGCCAGGCTCAGCAGACCGGGGCTATTGGACCCATCCACTACGGGTGAAGCCAATTCAGGAAGGCTGGCCTGTCCCGGTAGACCCAAGCCTTTGTCCATTTGCGGTTGGCCGGCCTGTTCCAGGAGGCCCAACCCAGAGTTCCGCGGTGGAGTGGAATCCACCTGATGGGCATAAGAAGCCGATTGGGAGAAATGTCCTGTTGGCGCGATGCCTGAGGTCATAGCGGCATGAAAAACTGGTTGAGAGCAATGGCCCATTGCCTGAAGCAGGAGCAGTGTGAAAAGCCGGTTGAGCGCAATGACCCATGGACGTAGTGCCAGAGTTAGGAGCCGCCTCGTTGGCAAAAACCCCGTTCTGCGAACGCAATGTCCCGCTTTCGCAGAGAGACTCAGAATCACGATAGCGATCGTGGTCCTCCTCCCCCCCAAGAGCAGAGTCAGGAGCGGAAGAGTGGCGTGGCAGCCTCCAACGCAGCTGGTCAATGTGCCGGCGCAGCACACGACCATCTTCCAGGGCCACTTCATAAGAAAGCGGCCCAGTCACCTTACAAACCACAGCTACCACCCACAGTGCCCCTGGTGCATAATTGCGTGCCCAAACTGGATCGCCCACTTGCAAGCGCCTCGGTGCCTTCGGCTGCTGCACCTGCGATGCAACCCTATCAGGGTGTAAGCGATCCAGCTTTGTGATAAGACGGCGACCCCATCGAAGCTCAGCTGGGCTCTTTCCCGTAGACATGCAGGGCGTTGTGCGGTGGCAGAGGAGGAAGTCTGCCAACCTGTGGTGCCAGTTGCCATGGGTGATCCTCTTTAAGGATTCCTTTGTGGTGCGCACCATGCGTTCCGCTTGGCCATTAGAGGCCGGGTGAAATGGAGCCGAAGTGGCATGTCTAATCATATTTGCCCTCAAAAAGGACTGAAACTCCGAGGAAGTAAATTGAGCTCCGTTGTCGGAGATGAGGACATCTGGGAGGCCATGTGTGGCAAAGATGCCACGAAGAACCCTAATGGTGATGGCAGTCATCGTAGTGGACACTGGAATGACTTCCAGCCACTTAGAGTGACTGTCCACAACAATGAGAAAGAGTTGCCCCTGAAAAGGGCCAGCGAAGTTGACATGAATTCTCAACCAAGGGGCTTGTGTGGTCTTCCATCTATGTACAGGAGCATGTGGCATTTCTGGCCTTGACTCCTGGCAAATGGAGCACCCGTGGACCTGGGCCTCGATGTCTTTATCGAGCCCAGGCCACCAGAGGTAGCTACGCACGAGCGCCTTCATCCGGACTATGCCCGAATGTCCCTCATGCAGAGAATCAAGGACTCTAGTCCTCAGTGAGGTCGGGATTACTACCCTATTTCCCCACAGGAGGCAACCCTTAAAGGTGCTTCCTCTTCCAAAAACTCTGGAAGCTAGGGCCAGGACACATTTCCAACCATCCTGTATACACCCAATTCAACACGCGGCTCAACGTGCTATCAGAAGCTGTTTCTGCAGCAACGTCCCCTGCGTTAAGGGGAGACTCCGGCAAATCCTGGATAGACAGGATGTGGTTAGCCGGTGCAGGATCTGGACACCCAGGGCAATCTACTAAGGCCGTCTGCATGGCCCATTTCTCTACCCAGTTTGTGAACCAGGCAATAGTCATAAGCAGATAAGAATATTGACCATCTCAACATTCTAGGAGAGATGATTTTGGGTGTCTGCTTGTTTGTTGTGAACAACCCCAGCAGCGGCTTGTGGTCTGTGAAGACCGTGAAATGGCGGCCATACAAAAAGTTGTGAAACTTCTTGATGCCAGCCACAATGGCCAATGCCTCTCTATCTATTTGCGCATAATTGCGCTCAGCAGCAGACAGAGTCCTGGAGTAATAGGCTATAGGGACTTGTGTCCCATCAGCCCTGAGGTGGCTTAAGACAGCCCCGATCCCATAAGGGGATGCATCGCAAGCTATGCTAACTGGCAACTGCTCATTGAAATGAGCCAACACTGCATTGGAAGACAACAATGCTTTAACCGCAGCAAAACTCCTCTCGTGGACACTTGTCCACTTCCATGGGGCCTGCTTGTCCAAGAGCCGGTGTAACGGCTCTGCCACTGTGGCCTTGTGGGGGAGGAAAGCATGGTAGAAATTAAGGAGTCCCAGGAAGGCTTGAAGCTCTCCCTTTGTCTTGGGACTGGGTGCCTGCTGAATCGCTTTGAGCTTGGATTCAGCAGGATGGATGCCTTCGGCATCTATGCGAAACCCCAGGAATTCTGTGGAAGTGACTCCAATTTTGCACTTCTCTTGTTTGAGCTTCAGCCCCACTTCATGGAAATGCCGCAAAACGGCCCGGAGCCTGTCAGCCAGGGTTTCAACTGATTCCCCTGTGATGAGGACATCATCGAAGTATGGGCATATGCCCGGGATATTGCAGAGCGTGCGCTCCATGACACTCTGGAAGATGCCAGGGACTACATTAACCCCGAACTGTAACCTCCGCACCTTGAAGGCTCCCTGGTGGGTCACAATTGTTTGGGCCTCTGCCGTGGCGTCGTCCACCGGCAGCTGCTGATAGGCCTGGGCCAAAACTAATTTGGCAAAAATGCGACCTCCCTGTAGAGACCCCAGAATATGGCTGACTACAGGCACCGGATAGGAGTGCTGCTGGAGAGCTTTATTAAGCGTACATTTATAGTCCGCACAAATGCGGACTTCTCCATTGGCCTTAAGTGGCGTGACGATGGGGGTTTCCCATGGACTGCTATGAACTGGCTCTAAAATGCCTTGTTGCAATAGCTTGTCCAGCTCAGCATTAATTCTCTGCTTGAGAGCGAAAGGCACCCGACGAGGCTTGATCCTTATCAGTGCAACAGAGGGATCTAATCTTAAAGCAATTGGAGGGCCCTTGTACTGTATGCCCCTAACTCTGGGCTGAAAACAGCAGCAAACTCTTTACACACCTCCGAAAGGCTTGCCGTTTGCAAACTGTTTAACCCAGTCACCTGAATTCCCAAAGCCTTGAACCAATCGAGCCCAATTAGACTAGTGCGGTTTCCCTTGACAACTACAACATCCAAGGGGCCCTTGAAACTCTTGAACTGTACCCCAAGTGTTGCCTCCCCCTTGACACTGACCTGGGAATTCTGAAAGTCTGTTAAAATAAGGTTCGACGGCCTGAGTTTAACCCGTTGGCCACTTCTGCAGCAAATCTGCTTCAAAGTGCTTTGGGAGATTATTGACAGAGCTGAACCCGTGTCCAGCTCCATGTTGAAGGGAACCCCTTGCAGCTTGACTTCGAGGTGTAGCTTCTTTTTGAGTGGGCGATGGGCACCTGTCCTAAAGATACCTCTCCTACTTGCACAGAAACCCACCCTGTTCTGACTGGGGACCCCGGTACCTTTCCGAGGCAACTCTTCTGAAAGGTGTTCCTTTCTGCGGCCCAAACAAACGGCGGCGATGTCGCCTTGCCTGCCACACGCCCGGCACGTTGCAGTGTGGAACCGGCTTTCGGCCCGTTTGTGGCGGCCTCCGCACCCGAGACACCTCGAGAAGGGAACTGCCTTGTCAGGTTGCCTGTGTGGTTTTCTTTCTTGCGGTTGCTGTAACCGATCGACTTCGTGATCCGATTCGGAGTCCTCAACCTGCTCGGCATCCTCTTGGTGGACTGAATCTGAGCACGGAGCATTCTTGAAAAGCCGCAAGGCCCTAACAGCTCCGCCAGCTGCTTCTTCAGCTGTTATCTCCCTCAACGCATCTTGGAAAGAGACAGTTTCTCTAGAAAAGATCTTTTGCTGGAGTTCTCGGCTCCTCAGACCACAAACTAAGCGGCCCTGTAGCCGTTCTTCAAGGTCCTTGAATTCGCAAGGCCTCGCAGCTTGGCGAAGAGCAGCTATGAAGTCTGCGGCGGACTCCCTAGGATGATGGTTCTGCTGCTCAAAAGCATGTCGTCAAGCGATGACTGAAAGCTTCGGCTCAAAATGTTCCGTGAGCATTTTTTTTAAGTCCACATAAGCAACAGACTCTAATGGCGCTGGTGCAACCAAGTTCTCTGCTAAGTCGAAGGTTGCTTGACCGCAAACACACAGCAACGTCACGGCCTTCAACCCGTCTTCCTGAACCTTGTTGACTCTTAGGTAGTTCTCAACCCTCGCGACGTAGGAGCTCCACCTCTCCAGGTGAGCGACGTCAAATTATGAGAGATGACCTATCTTCGCCATGGTGAGTCTTTGGCGGCCTTTTCAATGCCTCGTGCTGCGCAGGCTTCTTGAGGGTTTTCAAGATGGTTCCTTGCAGCACTCTCCTCTAGCGTTTCCGTACTGGCAGGCAGAGTGTGAAGAAATTGGAACGCCGACCTTCAGCGCTTGCTAGGCTTCTCCGGTGGTGAGTCAGCACTTCTAGTTGCGGCAGCACAATCCCATCCTCATCGCCAATGTTCTGTTTCTTGCTGGTCCCAGCATTGAAAGGCAGGAGTAGTAAAACAGGTATATCTTTATTAAAGACTAAACAGAACTCAGAACTAAATGGCTCCACCCCTTTTTATACAAAGAGCTTGGGCGGTGTCAGCCAATGAATGCAACATATTCTCCCGTGCAAAAGCTTACAGATTTAGCTGGGAGACAGCAAGTCTAGCTAGCAGGCCACGTGGTCTGCTAGCAGTCCCGGTGCAGCTCCCTGCACCTGTTGCAACAGAACAGCTCAGTACATTACAACCCTAATCAAGGAACTACCAAGAAAAAAATCAACCCCCACCAACAATGACAAGTCAAGCTACTGTATCTAAACAGACAGCAAACCCCACTCCCTTCTAGCACTAAAAACGTTAACTAGTTTGGTAACAAAAGACTGACAATGACCAAACTCAGTGAGTATTGTATGTTAAAGGCATTCCAAAACCTGCTGCTATTATTTGGCTTGCTTAAATTTTAAAAAACAGTCTGATAATTTTTTGTTCAATGTACCTACTCAGTTTCACTCCCATAGCGAAAAACTCAAATATGACATTTCCAGTTTCAGCTGGAAATCGCAATAATCCAAATCATATTTTCCTTTTCCATTATTTAATTTTCACTTTGTTGATTGATTCAGAATGAGAGCTGGAAACCTGAATAAAGTTATTTTTCAGGAATATCCTAAAAGGGTTGCCTGTCCCTCCTCCTCCCTGGGGTTACCTAAATCCCTTTATGAAAGAAAAAAAATGTCTGTAGAAAATCATGGGATTTTTCTGAACAATATGAAATGGGGTGCGGAACAAGAAAGCTTTACTTATCAGAGGATCTAAGTCCGATGTGAAGCCTTTCATCTCTTTCAGCCATTCCCATTATTGTATTATTCAGAAAGGAACCATTCTTCTGGATGAAGGGAAAAACAAAAAAAATGGCCAGACTTTGAAGTCCTTAAAATTCAGTTATCTAGCCTCTGAACTCTAGCAATGTCAGGATCGTAAAGCATTTAAATTTACCTTTCTTAAAAGAGGTATGGACTGAAAGAATTACTATATTAAAGGAGTACCACATTGAAGGAAGATTCAAGCTAACCTCAGAATGCAAAAGAACGGTCAACCTTGAGGAAGGCAGATTCCATTGGAAAGCTACAGAAATCTTCTTAAGGGCAAAAGCAGTTCAATTACTTAAAGAGATGCAGGCTTCCCTTTGCTGGATATACCCACGCTAAAACTGGAAAAATATCTGTTGTGGATGCTTTAATTTGGATTCCTTTAGAGGGAGGATTAACTCTGATGACCTGAGGGGCCCTTCCAGCTCTGTGATTCTAAGATTACACTTGAAACCTAGTTATTAAGTGCCTGTATACTATGTTTGTAAATTTGATGGTGGGGTGTGTGTACATATAGGTTGGGAGATGATTCCATGAAGGCTATTGCAATATGATTCATCAAATAAGAGATATTTCCATGGATCTCCCACTGTCGTTTGTCTAGGATGATCTGAGGATTCCTGCACTGGGCAGAGGGTTGGACTTCCAAGATCACTTCCAATTTCCCAATACTTACAAGGTCACCTCTAATCTTATGAGTCAATGATTCTCCATTAATAGCACCAGCGATAGCACTTAGACTTATATACCACTTCACAGTGCTTTACAGCCCTCTCTAAGCGGTTCTATAGAATCAGCATATTGTCCCCCAACAATCTGGGTCTTCATTTTGCCGACCTTGGAAGGATGGAAGGCTGAGTCAATCCTGAACCGGTGAGAATCAAACTGCTGGCAGTCAGCAGAATTAGCCTGCAATGCTGCATTCCAATCACTGCGCCACCACCGCTCTGAAAGAGAATATCTTTGAATTTCATACAGATTAACCATTCTGCATTACATTTAAAATTGATTAGGTGTATGCAAGATCCAATCTGGGTCAGTCACCGGGACAGAGGTTTAGTCTTCCGAGCTTTCGAACACGTACTGGAGCCCATCCTCAGGGAGCCTCTCTAGCAGAGTGTGTGCTTTGGGCTAATCTGTTTGAGGTATTTATATGGTGCCTGGTTGTGTATGGCTTTTTAGTTGTTGATTGGGGTGTTGATGGCCGACTATTAAGTAGTTGGCTATTGTTTCCTTGTGCTGCCAAGCCCTCGCTTTCTAAAAACTTGATAAGCTGGTTGGCTAAAAAGAGGCCCAATTGCTTCAATCACTTCCCTGATGTCAAACATACACCTTCCCTGGTTAGGAGTATATTTAGGAGTATATTCTTGTGTAGTGGTGATACAATATAGTGCTTTATTAGTGTTATTATTATGTGACCTAAAAGACTGATATATTTCTTTGGGCAAATTTAGAACCTTAATCTGAGTACCAAATTTGTTCCCCACTTAGTGGTTTCAACAGGGTTTGAATTACATAGTCCTTCACCATCTACAAACATGGTCAACAATTAACAACAAACCAACAATCTCAGCTTGGTTGAGATGATGGGAATTGTAGAACAATACATGTAGAAAACATCTGATTAGGAAAAGAGAAATAAAACAACTAAGCTAATGAAACGGAAATGTAATAAAATTAGCCCAGAGTTGGGGACATAAAAATAAATGTAGCTGATCATCAGAAGCTATCAAAACAACCTTGTTGCAAAAGGCCTCTATTTTCTACATTCTATTAAAAAAATAATCTGAACATCTATTGATTTTAGGAATTGGAATGTAATATTTGTATTAAATTGGAAATTAAGAAATGTCTTCTTACTAAACAGCTCAGATAATATTCTGATCATGCTTGTATTCCCATTTACACATTATTAATTATTATGCTACTTGTGGTTTCTCTGTAGGCTTAAACTAATATTTTGAAATGACTGCTGTATTATAACAGCTTTTATTTTTACATGTCTTAGAACCTTCCATACGCTACCTTGTGAGAATAATTACAATATTTTAATTAATAACTAAATAGCAGGTACTTATATGAAAAATTAGAGGTTTGGATCAATGTAAGCTATCACTATAATTCAGGGTATAGTTCTAAAGTCTGAGAATTTTGTAAGAATTTTGCCAGCTCTAGATTTTAATACAAATTAATTAATCGGTACATAGATTTGCAGACCATATTCTTCCAGTACTAAAAACAATATTAGTTTCTATGAGAATATAGTTGGCATCCTGCCAATCTAAATGTAATTCCAAACAGGGAAGTCCTAAACTGAAATTAATTAAAAATATTTTCAACTAGATATATATTCAAAGGCTAATTAAAAAAGAATGCAGCATCCTGGCCTTGGTCAAATCCACTCTGTTCTCTTTATTCTAACTTTCAAATATGAAGCATTTCAACTTGTAGTTTCCCTGTATCCAAATCCCAAGAAAATATACTTTTGTTGACTTCCACATTCTTAGGCACATAGTATCTGGGCTGCAAATCCATGGAGAAACAGCAGAGATGTGGAGAACTCAACCCCTTGAGGTCCTCCTCTGATTTCTGCAGCTCAAATAAAATCTGCCTAAGATGAGCAAGACCTCATCTGCAGCTTTGTACCCAGTTTTAATGATCACAACCTCAAGAAGGATGTGATGAAAATAACAATAGTTTCCAAGGAGATGAATGGTATGGAAAATCCAGTGAGGAAAGTTTGAGAGACTTGATTAGAATCAGAAGACTAAATGGAAGTAAGGCAATACTGTTGGGAAACTCGGAGGATGGTCCAAATTAGATGGATGGGGGGACAGAGAGATGGAATTTTCTTTCTGCATCCCTTTGATGTCAACCAATCACTGTCCGAATATTTGTAGCCTGGATCTGCTAACCCTAATGTCTCATAGGACTAATATTCTTATCTAATACACTGATTTATGTTACAGCTGGCAAATAGAGGAACAAGAATAAATGAATAAAAAAAGAAATAAATATGCACACGTGCTTCTTTTAGTAAGATACATAGGTAGAGAGGGAAAAACACAAAAGAAAGAAAGAAAGATATATAATATATGCATATATATATATGTTTTCTGAGGTTTTCACGGGTGTTTGTATGTAGGTCTTTGGTAATTGCTCCTAGAAGCACGAGGCCGAAGAGACACCAGCCTGAAGATGACGAATGAGACTTCGTCGAAACGTCGCCAAGACACTTCCAATTTTACGCGGGAGAAAACCCGAATTACCAAAGACCTACATATATATATATATATGCATGTAACTGTATGGATATATATATATGTTTTCTGAGGTTTTCACGGGTATTTGTATGTAGGTCTTTGGTAATTCGGGTTTTCTCCCGCGTAAAATTGAAAGTGTCTTGGCAACGTTTCGACGAAGTCCCATTCGTCATCTTCAGGCTGGTGTCTTCGGCTTCGTGCTTCTAGGGGTTTGGGTTTGGGTTTGCTTTTTGCGTGGATGTGTGGTGGTGAAAAATGCCCACACAGCATGAATAAACGAGATGATACCTCCCGCCTACCAGCCATTTGGAAACCCAGCCTTATTGACAAACGAGTCCCTAACACAAAAAATGACATTAGACCCACACTCATGAAAACCACACAGGATGTCACCACCACACATCCACGCAAAAAGCAAACCCAAACCCACACCGATGATGAGGCATGACCACAAACCAGAAACCAGACCAGAGCTGCATCATTAGCCATTTTAAACCCCTCCAATCCATACATGAAGCAAACTGACACCCACCTTGAAGATATGGCACGACCACGAACGCGAAGCCAAACTACAGCAACGCAGCTCTCCATCTCAAATCCCCCTGCAACTCAGACTAATCCGAGCACAACAAAGCCCCCCACCCAAACAGAACACACCCCCATCCAATCAGAGCACAGCCAACCCCCCACCCAAACAGAACACACCACCAGCCAATCAGAGCACAGCCAACCCCCCATCCAATCAGAGCACAGCCAAGCCCCTAACCAATCAGAACACACCTCCACCCAATCAGAACACAGCCAAGCTCCCACCCATTCAGTTCATACCCCCACTGGCAGTTAAAAGGAAGAAACAGCTGCGATCACACATTGCTCCTAGAAGCACGAAGCCGAAGACACCAGCCTGAAGGTGACGAATGGGACTTCGTCGAAACATTGCCAAGACACTTTCAATTTTACGCGGGAGAAAACCCGAATTACCAAAGACCTACATATATATATATATATATATATATACACACATACACACACATACACACATACTGGTGTCCACCAGTGTGTTTACAGAAAAAAGTGACAATAAAGGTTACCTTACTTTATCTTAAAAATAATCAGATGGATAAATAAAAGGTTTACAAATGTGATAAAACAATTCAATGAATTTCAATGAATAATTGAAGATAATTGAATACTAGATCACTGAAAAACTTGATAATAATTGTTAAACTCCACACACAGTATCAGGAGCAAAAAGACTTGGTTGTGGGCCTGGACCTGGGTCCCTGAGTGTGATAAGGACCCCATTTCCTGGCCCCATATTAACATCTGTGTCCTTAATTCTACTCGGTGGCCATGTACATTTATTTTGAATTGTTTTTTTTTAAAAAATTATGATGTATGCCTGCCCAGAGTCACTTGTTGAGCTGGGCGGCTATAGAAATCAAATAAATAAATAAAAATTGTAAAATGAAATTGTGAAAAAAAGGTTTTATGGGGGAAAAGTGATTTTAAGAAAAGAACAAAATAATACATGTTAGTAAAAGCGTTATGATGAAATGACATGCTTGCAAACCAAGATCCCTTTCTTGATGATCAAAACAAGCGACCAACGGAGTGAATGGCCCTGGGAGGGGCTCGGGGTGGCTTAAAATGGCCCCTGTATAGCCACCTGTTGGAGACCCTGTAATTCTAGATTTCTGCCAGGAGCACTTCCTTCTCTTGCGTGCCATGATGCTTGTCTGTCATTGCACAGCTTCATCCCCAAATCCTCCTTTCAGGCATCAGAGATTTAGGTCCGCCCCAGGAAACCTGAAAACCCCATTTGTCTGTCTTATTTTATGTTTACGTTCTTAATCCACTCAGCGACTTCAGCTTCACCGAGTGGATTATGCAGCTCTTAAAAGAAAATTAAAAACAGTTCAACGAGAATGCTAGTTGCTGCTGTATAAAAACTTAGCAATTATCACTCGGTGGGAGAGTTTGCTTCTACTTGAACCCAAAATGTGCTCGATTGCCTAAATGAGTACTGGGAGGGGGGAAGGGGGGGCGAAGGGAGGGATTCTGGAAAAAGAGAAAGTCCGGCAGCTGCCTGTCTTGGCCAGCAGCATGAAACAGCAATTACAATGCTGCCAGACTGTGTGGAGCCTCTCTTTCTAACACCATTAGCTCTGTCATGGCTTAATAAATGCATTAGAATGTAGCATGTGCGAGAGGGAGGAGATTTCGCCATTACAGTGCTTGGAGAGGTGGAAAAATAACACAGACTGCATTATTAACAAAGAAATGTGTCTCATCCAGAGACTTTGTTTCTGGTTAAGAGAAAATGAGATGCCACTGCCAGTTTATAGGATGAGCAAGCAATCTTTCCACACTGGCCCCCGCGGTTCATAGGGGTCATGGCAGGACAGTAAGAGAAGGAGGTCACCCAAAAATGTGGAGCTAAAACCTTTTGATCATTCAGGGTCTTCGGTAGGGCAGGCTGGGAAACTTTCTTCAAATAGGTATAGTGTGCTTACCAGACTGTATTTTAGTGCTTTGTTTGTGTGTGTGTGTGGGGGGGGAGTAACAATGAAAAATCTCATAGCCCTAAATTGCCTTTGATTGCTGGATTTCGGCATTTGGGAACTTTTGAGGCTTGTTGAAATAGAACCAGAGTTCCCATCTGGCCTGTGGGCTCCTTACTTCTAAATACAGTCTTGAGTTTTGATGCTTCTTTGTGGTGTCCCACAAAGACCCAAAACATTATCCCAAACTCGCCACATATATTTTGTTGAAAGCCACCCTGGAATGGCCTTTGTAGAAGAAGCCCTTTAGATCCCCGCTAACCTATTTGCATTTAGCCTCATTAAATCTGAATCATGAAAAAAACATATTTCCACATAAGAAATACGCTAATTGAAAAAGCTCCCAGTGATCCTCCTAGGTTTATTTGTGAGTAATCATATAAATGAAATATTAAGTATTTTATTTATGAACTGGAAAACTAAAGAGGCATTGTTTGTCATTTTGTCACAGAATAGACTTTGCTCACCAAAACAAACAATATAGAAAGGAAATTCAAAGCAATGTTCCAATTTTACAAATAAAAATAAATGGAACTTCAATGTAATGTTTAACACCGTATGAGCAAAATAGAAATGAGGTGCAGCAAAAAGGATGCTGTTTCCATTTAGCTCTAGGCCTCATCTACTATTTTATCCAGTTTTGTATTATGTGAACATGGGTATCTATAAGATGGGGCAAATAACATCAATCATAATGACACACATTCATGATAGCTGTGCTCCAATATATGATGGGCTGTGACAAAAAAGAAGGGGCCAAAAATGGATGGAAGCAACGGATGGAAACTAATCAAGGAGAGAAGCAACCTAGAACTAAGGAGAAATTTCCTGACAGTGAGAAAAATCAACCAGTGGAATGCCTTGCCTTCAAAAGTCTACAACATCACTGGAGGCTTTTAAGAAGAGATGGACAGCCATTTGTCTGAAATGGTATAGATTCTCCTGTTTAAGCAGGGGGTTGGACTAGAAGACCTCCAGGTTCCTTCCAACTCTGATGATGTTATATATTCATGGAAATGACACTGTGATTTGATTCAGAAGCCATAAGATATGAAGTACTGGATATATGAATTAATGGTATTAATTCTTCAGTATTTCAAATCTGACTGAGTATAATAGGCAATGATTGGGATAGAAAGTGAAGGTCTTGTAATAGGCTCCCTCTTTAATACACACTGCCTCTTTTGTGAGATTGTGAATCTAAAAGCAGATCCACTTTTATCTTCTTAGCTTACTTGCTCTCTGACTCTTGGCCTAATAGGATGTAAGAACTAAATATTCCTATCCTGTCTTCCCACCGCTATCCTAGGACTTCCTATAAACAATCTTTTATTTTCCTGGTTAAAATGACAAAGAGTTGCTTCGCTGATCCTTGTTCAGGTTACATGCCCCATCTATAGGAACACACTCTAATAATTACCTCCAATACAAAATACATTAGCAAGCAATTCAGAGCAGTATAAATGGATTTAACAAAAAGGGACCCATAGATACTAAAAGAAGAATTTTAATAAGAGACATTATATTGAGGCACATTTAAAGGAAAAGAAAGCACAACTGGGGACCTAAACAGCAGCATTTGTGTTAGGAATACATACACAAACACACACACAACACTCATTATTACATGGATCGTTAATATCAATTCTGTGGAACAGAACTGTTGGATTGTTATATTTTTCTTTTGTGATTCCTGATTCTTGAAATACATTTTTAGTTCATCTTGAATATCTTTGTTAAAAAGGATACCACAAAAACAAAGATTTATCAGATCATGGGAACAAAACCCATTTGGAAGTGGATGCAAGAGACAAATGTGATAATTAATCTTTCATACAAAATACTAAATAAGAATGAAATCAGGCTGATTTGTAAAGAGTTTTCTTTTATGCTTATCCCAAATGCAATCTGCTACAGGCCAGAACTGGCATTTTTGCATTTATGAGAATATTAAGGCTTAAATATTATTTTAAAGAGAGCTTCTTAAGACAAACTGAATAGTTTTCATTCCAAGTTTATATTTAACTTTTCTGAATCAAAACTTCACAGATAAACATGTGAGGAATTGGTCAACAAAAAAAAATAACGGTTTAAAAGAAAGAACAATTAACATTGCTGAAAACAGTTATTAATTAAGATTTTTCCCACACTACCCCTTGAGGAAGCTTTTCCTGACTTGGTGTTCTCCAGACACATTAGAAAACTCTCACAATCTTCATCTAGTGTAGCTAATGAAAGTAGTTTCAGTACTGCGTCTCTGTTCTGTATTCTTATAATAGTTATGATATAATCTAAAACTCTATTTCACCGCCTTCATAGTTGGCTGTTTTTGCCTAAGGACCCTCTAAAAACAATTGCCCTGTCAGGGTGTATTGTTTATTTTAGCTTGAGGAAACAATAACAACCACTGAAAAAGTAAATGAAACCTGTCTGCTTTGGCTGGATTTCCATAACAGTTGTGGTATTCTATTCTACTTGATCTGGTTTACTATTAATCAGATGTCATGGCTTTAATTGTATATCTATTACATGGATTTAAAAGACTGCTCTTTAGAAACTCACAAGACAAAGACGTAACAAAAAACCTTCACAGAATTATCATTGCATTTGTACAATCTTTTCAGACTTCTCCTCTTTCTAGATTTGAGTCCCAACTTTCCCTTCTTTTTACATTTGTGTGCTGTGTGACATATAATTTTAAGCCCTATTAAATTCTTAAAGTTTTATAAGCATTTGTACACATATCTATGCTGATGTTTCCCTCTGATCCTCTTTGACTGATACTGGTTTTAGTGGATCAGGGTTCAGTATTTCAATTTTATTGACACCAGTTTTAGAAAGTTTCAGAAAGTTATACGCTGGACAGATTTCTTCATTCATACTCATATTTTATAATTTCAAAAATCAGTTGCCAACAGTATCAGATAACACAATCATTTAAAAAAGTGGATGAAAGGTACAAAAGCAAGAAATGATATAACCTACCATTTAAGTCAAATTGTCCAGGTCTCAAAACACAAATCACAATTCACAAAGTTGGTCTTTTGCTCCTTAAAGCATATCATTGCAAAAGTTAATAGAGAGTAATCAAGCATGAACAAGTTCTGATCAGATACATCTGACTTTCTAAAACTGTACATTCTACATTTTTTTTCTGAAAAATTCTGCAAGACTAGCTAATTCATTCTATCAGTTTCTCATGTTGCAAATTGTACGTGCTGGTGGCCATCAACAAATTTAACTTAGGTTGTCAAGCAGCAGATTCTACGTTTTCTCTTTAACAGTAGATCAAGGTTGCTATCCTATATTCATTTCTTGGAAATAAAACCACTAAACTCAATGAGCCTTATTTTTATACAGTTGAAATACAAAACTATGTTACAGCTAATTGGTATATTTAGTCTTCTAAAACTGGAAGTTGCTCATATATTTGTAGTCAGGCAGCCTCAAAATAAATCATACAGTGAAGTTCATTGTCATCGGTTTAACTGAATAACAACAACAACAACAACAACAACAACAACAGAGTTGGAAGGGACCTTGGAGGTCTTCTAGTCCAACCCCCTGCTCAGGCAGGAAACCCTATACCATTTCAGACAAATGGCTGTCCAGTCTCTTCTTTAAAAATTCCAGTGTTGGCGCACCCACAACTTGTAGAGGCAGGTTGTTCCATTGATTAATTGTTCTAACTGTCAGGAAATTTCTCCTCAGTTCTAGGTTGCTTCTCTCCTTGATTAGTTTCCATCCATTACTTCTTGTCCTGCCTTCAGGCGCTTTGGAGAATAGCTTGACTCCCTCTTCTTTGTGGCAACCCCTGAGATATTGGAAGACTGCTATCATGTCACCCCTAGTCCTTCTCTTCATTAAACTAGACATACTCAATTCCAGCAACCATTCCTTATATGTTTTAGCCTCCAGGCCCTTAATCATCTTTGTTGCTCTTCTCTGTACTTTTTCTAGAGTCTCAACATCTTTTTTACATCGTGGTGAACAAAACTGGATGCAGTATTCCAAGTGTGGCCTTACCAAGGCATTGTAAAGTGGTATTAACACTTCACGTGATCTTGACTCTATCCCTCTGTTAATGTAGCCTAGCACTGTGTTGGCTTTTTTGGCAGCTGCAGCACACTGCTGGCTCATATTTAAGTGATTGTCCACTAGGACTCCGAGATCCCTCTCACAGTTACTACTATTGAGCAAGATACCACCTATACCAGGGATGTCAAACTCGCAACGTCACATGACATGTCGTGACGTATCACAACTTTTTTTCCATTGCCGGCAATGGGGTGGGCGTGGTTTCGGCATGACATATCCGGCCCGTGGGCCATCAGTTTGACACCCCTGACCTATACTATACCTGTGCATTTGTTTTTTCTTGCCTGTAGAACCTTACTTTTTTCACCATTGAATTTCATTTTGTTAGATAGCGCCCAATGTTCAAGTCTGTCAAGATCCTTCTGTATCTTAAGCCTATCTTCTGGAGTGTTGGCTATTGCTGCCAGCTTGGTGTCATCTGCAAATTTGATGAGTTCCCCATCTATCCCCTCAGCCAAATCATTGATGAAAATGTTGAAGAGGATTGGGCCCAGAAGAGAGCCCTGGGACACCCCACTACACACTTCCCTCCATGTAGATGCAGTTCCATTGAGGACTACATGCTGAGTATAGCTGATCAGCCATCTGGTGATGATACTGTCTAACTCACATTTTTCTATCTTATCAAGTAGTAGGTTGTGGTCTACTTTATCAAATGCCTAACTGAAGTCCAAGTAAATTATATCCACAGCATTCCTCTGGTCCACTAATTTTGACAAAGAATGCAATAAGATTTGTCTGGCATGATCTGTTTTTGACAAACCCATGTTGGCTTTTGGTAATGACTTTGTTTGCCTCTAGATGTTCGCTTATTTCCAGAATGTTTTGATACTGGACATACCCTTAAATGGGAAGCAGTTTTATCTTACGAACTTGAAAGACCCATGCTATTAAAATAAATTTTGTTTGTTTTCCTTAGTCAGGTGTAATTGATATTAATTAACAGACAAGTTTTGTTTTTGTGCTGGTTAAATTAGCAATACTAGTCAGATTCTAAATTGTGTGAGCTGGTTTTTTTTTCCAAATTTTGAACTTAGTTTTATTTAATAATTCTATATATTTAATTATAACTTTGCTTATAATGCAGCAAGCTTGGAAAGTTCAAAATCTGCATTTCCTCCCAAATGTAGACTTATTTAATTCATATGCTGCCCTTCTCACTATCCAAAATGACATAAGTGTCACTTTCATGATAACACGGCTGAAGTGCTTTGTCACTGACCTCTGTGAGGCCAGATTATTATTTTTTTCCCCAGTGGGAGTCGGAAAAGCCTAGAGATCTTGGATTTTCTGGTAGCCTCCCCTTCAAATGCCAACCAGGCCCAATCCTGCTTAGCTTGCTTTTTGATCAAGACGGCTAGCTGCTGCCATCTGGTGTGAGAACATCCTCTCACAAGTATCCTTAATTCATGATAAGAAATCATGCTATCATGAGTGACCTGAGTTTGTTCTGGAAGGAAAATATTATCCTGCAAAGATAAGACTTTTTCTAGCAATTGATTTAAATTACTAGTTTGCTATATAAATACTTAGGGGCAATAGAGAAGCATTCAAAAATGATGGCCATGTATTATTGGCAAAAGATATTTGGAATCAGACAAAATTTGTTCTTTGTGAAATATTACTTTCTTCAGCTGCAATCAATTTATAAAATCCAAAATGTTTGTGACAGCCAATTTGTTTAAAGGAACTGGGCTGGAAACTGAGAGATTGTAAATTCTGATCCTGCCTCAGGCACAAAGCTAGCTGGGATATTATAGGCCAGTTCCTCTCTCTCAGCCTTAAGAAGACAGTGGCAAACCACTTCTGAAAAATGTTGTCAAGAAAATTGTGGGGACTGTGAGACTGACTCAAACTCGGGGGGGGGGGAGTGTTTTAAAATATGTAGCTTTACAGAATCAGGCCAAAGAAGTCCATTGCATTTTTGAAGTAGCACTATTGAATTGAAGAATCTTCTAAAATAGCAAATGCAGTGTTTGTCATTTATTGACAAACTGATAGAAGTCCAGTTATAGTAACAACAACAAAATAAAAACATTGAAAAATTATTGGAAACAAAGTCCTTGGCTGGAAATTGATAAGATCAGGTTGGATGTTTTCTTTCCCACTGTAATTATTTACTGAGAATAAATTTTACCAGGACACATACCAGTACATAGCATTACAATGAGGTCCTAGATCAAAATAGCAATATTTTCCATTTTGTATTAGTCAAAAACCAGGATTGTGTAACACTTAACATTCTCCTTAAAATAAAGTTATGCAGCATTCTACTAAATGATTTTTAAAACTACATTTGTGATTGTTAGAATCTCAAGAAAAGTAGATCTAATACCTGAACATGTATATAAAAATGATATTTTAAAATGCCTTAATGAAATTTAAGACATAAAATGACACCATCCATACCAAGTTGCTTTAGAAGTTAACAATCTACAATAAAGGCATAAAAGTAAAAAGGTAGTTATAAAAAAGATAAGGAAGTCGCACTTACCCATCAAAATAATTACAATGAACGATCAAGCATTGAGCATGAAATGTCACCCAGGATAAACTTAAAAGAGCAAACTGGTCTTTAGACTATTCAGAAAAACTGCATGTAATGAAGCTTGGCAAGTCCCAGAGGACAACTTATTCCATAGATACACCAATATCTATACCAATGTCTAGGCCAGGGGTAGGCAACCTTGGCTCTTTTATGACTCGTGGACTTCAACTCACGAGTCATAAAAGAGCCAAAGTTGCCTACCCCTGGTCTAGGCAGTGGTGGGATTCAGCCAGTTCGCACCACTTTGGCAGAACCGGTAGCTAATTTTTTGTTGCCCAGACCGAGAATGGACTTCCAGAAGCGACATCCACATAGAGAACTGGTTGTTCACATATTTGAATCCTACCACTGTGTCTAGGCCATCTAACCATTGAAGCATGACATCGTTTATATTTTAAAAAATCAGATACTGGACCGTAAATGCTCTCAGCTTACAGCTAGTCACAATGTGATCTACAGTTTGATGTGATCTACAGTTTCCTTTGAGTAACTGCGTTCCAAATCATTTAAGACTTTTAACCTTACATCCAGCCCTTGGAATTGGATTCAGAAAGCAGTGCCTTTGGTACAGAAGTTTTTATTAACTAGAGATTCCCAATAGCCTTCAAAGGCAGTCTTATGCTGAATGCATTGCAGTAGTCTACAATAGACATTGCTAGTGCAAAGGTAATGAGGCAAGATTTAGTTCATCTAGCTCAGGCATGTCAAACTGCCGGCCCGGGGGCCGGATGCATCATACTGAAACCACGCCCACCCCATTGCCGGCAATGGGGAAAAAGTCGCAATATGTCACGCGACATCACGTGACATCGCGAGTTTGACATGCCTGATCTAGATGGAATCAACCTAAATTAATGAAAATAATTTCTGGCTACTGAAGCACTCTCAACTCCCACAGTAGAAAATTCAGGATCCCCAAACTGAATATGCAGTATTTCAATAGGGATACAACCCCATCCAAAACCAGTTTGAGCTCATCATCTGGATTCCTTTGATAATTTTATCTATATTAAATTTGTTCATCCTCATCAATTTACAAATAACATTTTTCTAAAGAGCTCAAATAATCAACCCTGATCCCTTTAACTACCATTGGAGGTGGTTTAGGGCTATAATTCTGTTCACACTTACCTTGAAGTAAACTCCATTGAATATTATAGCTCAACCTATTGAATACAATGGCTCTAACTCTGAAGTAAATATACTCATGATTGTACTATCCTTTGAAGAGAGTGACTGAAGCAAGGCTATCTAGTAAACCTGGTGCCTGGGGAGGCATCTGGACTCTGCTCTAAATCAATCAGCCTAGCCTTCTCTAAATGATGCTCTCCAGATGTGCTGGGCTACAAATCTCATCACAATAGTGACTGGCATGGTAGAAGCTGTAGCTATATCTCTGGAAGACATCAAGGTAGAAAAATTTGATTCATCCATTGTGTGACACAGGCTAAATACAGTGGGTTTTAGTCTTCTAATACATCCTTTTTCCCCTAGATACAAGCAAAAGGACTTTATCATCTCAATCCCTGGAGAATTACTTAACTTACATTTGCTAAACAATCCTTTTGAGCCACTTACCGAACACCTTCCCCTTTCCATTTTTGTCAACATTTATCCCCCAATGATATGGTAAGTTTGGCTTCACACACCTTTTAGAAAGAATTATTGGCTGTTCTTAAGACGATGTAGAACACTTAGTATTTTACTCTTTTGTCTCAAAATCTAGTTCAGTATTCAGCCCCCCTCCCTTTTTTAAAAAAAAAATTGGCTTGGCACATTGCTATTTGGCCTATTCAACCTTAGGAGCTTATTTTCCAAAGTTATTAAAGCATTAATAATCTACTAATGTGTAACTAGCCACTGTGAATGCTTAAAAGTACCAGCCTCATTAATAGAAGCTGTGGTTGTGATGTGTGCAAAATTGGAAGTCATTGGCCTTCGGTGGCCTCATTCATACAAGAACAACATGTGTAAAGCAGCAAGCACAGCCCTGTTGTCGTTAAATCCATTTTCTTTATCTTGCTTTGAGATGAGACAACTCATTTTTCTCCAAATGGCTGATAAAGTTGGATGCTGGGCCTCCTGACCTTCAGATGAAAGCATTAAAAAAAACCCTAACCAACTAATTTTTTTTTCACCCCCACGCTTTATAAGTGTTGACTGATTGGATGACAATTAGGTATGCAAAGGGGAAATACAGGTGCAATCCTCGACTTACATCCATTTATTTAATGACTATTTGAGGTTAGAACAGCACTGAAAAAAGTGACTTATGACTGGTCCTCACTCTTGTGAATGTCATGGCATCCCCACAATCATTTGATCGCTTGGCAACCAGCATGTATCTATGATGGTTACAGCACCCCAGGGTCATGTGATCACCATTTGTGACCGTCCCAGCCAGCTTCCAACAAGCAAGTCAATAGGAGAAGCCAGATTCATTTAACAACCACATGATTCCCTTAACTACAGTGATTTGCTTAACAACCTTCACAAAAAAAGGTTGTAAAATCAGATGTGACTCACTTAACAACCACCTTGCTTAGGAATGGAAATTCTGATCCCAATTGTGGTCCTAAGTTGAGGACTACCAGTATCTAATACACATGGATGTCATCTGTCAGCTCTCCCAATTGCTCTCCTTGAGATGAGCAACTCTCATCTTTTCCAGTCAGCACAAACACGTGGAGGATAGCAGACGACTACAGAGCAAGACTGATGAGAGATATTCTAGATAACTGCCAGAGAGCGAACACAACTGCAGTATTAAACCTACTAGCTCTTTTGGTGCTTCTCATGTTCAGTAAATAATAAGTTTAACCTTCAGGAATTTTTTTAAAAATATTTATAAAAGCCTGGCAAAGGACATGCATTTTTGCAAATGGAAGGGAAGCCAGATGGACCTGCTGAATGTTGCAAATCAGAACTGGGGCAACATGTGGCAGCTGCAGCAAACTGCAGAATGATGATGCACGTATGATGATACAATTACACAAATACTGCCAAAGGATATTTGTTTCAAAAGGCCTGATGCAAGCATGTAAATTGCGATAGTAGCGTAATTAAGACATCGCACGTCCTCATTTGTTCCCCACCCTTGGATGTCCATGCCTGGGAGCAATGCAGAAGAAGAGTCTCTCCTTAATGTTGGATTCAGATTGGGATGCAAAATAAATAGCAGCCCTCGAGAAGAAAGTTTATGTGAGCTGAAGATTGAATTCACTGGGATGAATGCTGTGGATAGCGTTGATTTTCCTATTTTGTTTGTTTGAATTTGTAATTTTTGTTTGATGCAATAAAAAAAGGGGGGGCAGAAGAACTCTAGCAGCATCCCTACAGAGCTTCTGTTCAGAACTAAGTTCTCTTGGTTTCAGTAGGTCAAGATTATGGCCTATTAATATTTTTTTTACTTTTTAGCAAGTAAAATTATTGATTTGCCGCAGAGTTCCCACATTTAAACAATGATAATAGGTGCTGGACCCATCCCCACTTGTGGAGTTATTCTGTGCTATAGATCAGGGCTTTTCAACCTGTGGTACGCCTACCACTTGTGGTACATTAACGAGTGGCAGGTGGTACGCAGCCGTGCCTAGCCAAGTGTAGTGGGGGAGGGAAAGAGCCAGCACAGGCAAGGACTTACAGTGAGAGAGTCCTCTGGAGCTGCAGAGGCACAAAGGAGAGAAGGAGGGAGGGAGGGAGGGAGGGAGGGAGAGATGGAGAGTGGAAGGATTCTTATGTGCTTTTGTGACTTTGAAGTTCTGGGATTTGTGCAATGTGGCTTTGTGTTCTTAAGGAGTGTTTGGCAATTTCTATTTGGCTGATGGCTGATGGCTGGTGTTAGCTTCTATTGCTCTGCTATTGTTAGCTGTAAGTTTTGCTGCAAGGGATTTTGAAGTATTTTTCTCCTGAATGGATTTTGCCTGTAGATTCCTTAACTTATGAATGGAGCCATTTGGGGAGGCTGCCGGCAGCAAATACTTACTACATTTTTTTTTTCTTCCTTACTTTCCTTTCTAGCCAGTAGCTAATTCTTAAAGGGGAATGTGCCTTTTTAAGCTAGTTCACTCAGCAGTTTGTCTTTTCTGTTTCTGGAGGCTTTTCCTTATTTGATGAATATATGGAAGAGAAAAAATATGGGGGGGGGGTTTTCAAATTCTTCCTTCAGAAGGAGGTGGGCATGAAAAAGAGGGAGGCAGGGAAGGAGGGAGGTAGGGAAGTCCTGCCTTAGCACCTGGCCACCAGCATCCCTGTCATTGACTTTACTTGTCAAAAGGTTGCAAAAGGGGATCACATGACCCTGGGACACTGTGACCATCATAAATATGAATCAGTTGCCAAGTATCCAAATATAAATCACATGACCCTGGGCATGCTGCAATGGTCATAAGTGTGAAAATGGTCATAAGTCATTTCAGTGCAATTGCAACTTTGAACAGGGTTTTTTTTTGGTCATCAAGTTTTTGACACCTTGCTAGGTGGTACTCGAATATCGCCATATCCTAAAAGTGGTACAATCAGTGAAAAGGTTGAAAAGCCCTGCTATAGATGAGCCAAGAAGCATGTGGATCTTAACAATAGGTTCTAATTTCATCTCTTTCTTTTTTTCCGAATTCCTGGTTAGAAGACAATTTTCTAAAAGTGAGAATGGTCTTCTTCACAGGCTTTACGTTAAAAAGGAAAGATTTAGCAAGCCAGGAGTTCCAATTATTTCTGCAGAACAGGAAGCTCATGCCTCACAATATTCCACCTCCACCGACTTCTTTTTCAAGCGGATTTGGCAATTACAGCTTAGCAGAGAGAGGGAATTTCTCTTTCAGAGCCATTTTGTACTCTGTATTTTAGATTTATGGCCTGCTGTTATTTATACTAAGCTCACTGGTGCAGAACTTTTTTTTCTGATAGCCCAGATGGATGGCCTATCCGGGATGGAATAGCACAGCATAAAGGCAGCAGAAGAGAATGTTCTAGCTAGGCAGAAGGCAAACAGTAAAAACCCACAATTTAAAGCAAACTTTTCAAACATGGGAGCCTTACTTTGGGCATACCAATATGAAGAATTGTGCCAATTAACTCCACTTCAGAGAAGAAAGTGCACAAGAGATCCAAGGATAGGATAGCTTGCACATGTTTACCTTATTCAGCCCTCTGAAATACCACTAAAGGTAGAAATGGATTGCTTGGAAAACAAATTATGCTCATGGGCCATTGCACACATTTCAGAGAGTCAACACTACATCTGAGTATATCCAAAGATGGAAAATAACTCCACAGAAAGCTGAAGACTAGCCAAAAGTATCCTCCTGTAAGATACTGGTTTATAAAGGCACTCTTCATAAAACTTAAGCATGCTCTTTCCCTCTTTTGTGTATATGTTGTAGAAGAATTTAAGCAAAATAGATATTAACAAATGTTCAGCTTAGAACTCTTGAGCATAGAGAGACTTTTAAGTATCTCAGCCATTAATTAGCAAGCATTAGCATAGATTTACCTCTGCAATAGTGGCTAGATTTTTAAGAGGAAGTTGAGTTTAAGAGGAAGTTTTTAAGAGAATTAGTGAAAAGTTGTGATTTAGCATTTAACTATCAGGCGCAAGCAACCATATCCATATGTGTAGGATTCAAGCTCACTACTTTATTATATCCTGTCTATTATACAGGAATCTCCCCAGACTGTTGGCTTCTCTTGGGAACAGATAGAGAAGGCTCTATAAAGCTTGGGAGAGGGTCAGTTCTAGATATCTTGTGGCTGCAGAAGGATTCAAGACTTGCTTGAGACCTCCTGCTTGCCTGCCTGGATGTTTTTCAACATCAACCGTCACAACGCAACACAGAGAATCAATTTTAAATTTTTGGTAACCAATCACATTATACTCCTGTAGTTTTGTGATATTGATAATAAATACAGCTTATTATTTTTGTTTCAGTGTCTTGCTCATGGAGTGTTACTAATCATGTGCATGTGTGCTGGACCTAGCTTTGTAATAAATTTGAGAGACTGAACTATTCTAGGTTCCTGTTTCCATAGACAACCCAATCCCTGCATGGCCCTGTATGAAAGAGAGAAAACTTGTAAGTCGTAAATGAGATGAGGGAAAAAAACAGGAGTTCCTTTTTACAGATTTTTCTCCAACAATTTGAAGAGAACCAATAGATCATAAGTTAGATCAACAGTTATATCTCTTTCACTCATACTAGTCAACAATGGCTTCAAGTTATTTTCAAACAAAACAAATTTTGCTTGCATGACAAATTCAGCCTGAAGCCTGAAAAATAGCAATTGAATAAAGGAATAGTAGAGTTACTGAAGCCGCTGGAACAGATTCTGATGACATACACTCGCTGAGGAACACCACTTGCAGCAGAGGAGATACAAACCCTGTGATGCATTTGGACATCTTAGGTAAAAGCTTTCCTTTGTCATTGTTCTGGAAAGATGGTCATAAAACACTGAGCTGCAGCCATCAACCATTTTTATTCCCTGAAAAGTTTTATGGCCTAAGTGGACTCTAGAAATATTCTTGAATGTATGGGTGATATTGGCTATGAGCATTCTGCTCAGTTAGTACTAATACTGGAATGTAGTGTTGGAACTTAAAAGGCCTCTGATCTGCCCCCCCCTTTTTTTAAAGCACCTTTTTTTTAGCAATCCCCTCAGGATAAAGGGACATGCCAGAGGTGGAATCTACATATCTGAGGGAAATTTTCCTTTCTGGATTTCACATGCACTTCAGGATCAAAGCCCAGGGCAGGAGCACTTCAATCTGCACAGGAAGGACAATTACCTTTTGACAAGAGTCACACTAGACCCAGCACATACACAAACCATGCCCCCCCCAAGTCACACCAAGGACCAGTTCCTCTATAAAACCAAGTCTCTGGACCCCATTTTATCTTTAGCCTACCCCCCAAAACAAACCTCTTTGCTTCTGGGAATAAGTGAATCTCCTTCTCACATAATATGTCTGGGTTTCATTTTGATTTGTTCTTAAGAACAGGGATTTGTTCTTGCGAAACCCCTTTGACTCGTGGAACCCCCCAAATTATTCTTCTAACAGCAGAAATGGAAAAACATAGGAGATACAACAAAGTCTATACTGGAACTAGAAAGACCCTGTTGCTCAGAGAACCTTCTACTCCCCACAGCTTGAACAGCTTGAAGACTTTTATGATCTTTTCTGTTGCAGAAGACCACGAGGCCTGCCTAGTTGGGAGTGACTAAGGGTAACTCTAAAGGTGCTTTTTCAAAAGGCAACTGGACTTTCTTGGTTTTTTCCCTGAAAATGTTTCACTTCTCATCCAAGAAGCTTCTTCATTTCTGGCTGAATGATGGGGAATGGAAGGATTTATATTCTTTGAAATCATCTGGTTGTTAGATCGACTCTGAGGGTCGGTCATTGGTTCCCTGAAAGTCATGAGGCCATTTGAGGATTTACTTGTATCCTCAGAGCACAAATGGGTGTGCACTCTGCTGGGGGACTGCTGAAAGGACTATGTTGTAGAGAGGAGACAGGTGGTGTTGTATCCCTCCCCCTCCAATTGCCTTTTGGAAAAGCACCTTTGGGACAACCATGACCTGGATGATTGAGAATCTCCATAGACAGTAAGGCTGGTTCCATTGAGATGCAACTCTGAGACTTCCAGAGAAGCAATGGTAGATTCAAGATGGCTCCATGAAGCCGAGCTGACAGTTACCACAGAGAGAGGAGCCTGTGAATGGATAGAGTTTTCGGAATTCCTTTCTAAAACAAGGAAGGGGCCAGGATTGCTCACAAGTTCTCCATACAGAAGCTCCCCACAAGGAGACTGTAAGACAGCAGACTCTAACAGGTTTTAAGAACACTAGGAGTCAAAGGAAACTTGTCTTGCTTAAACTGCCATTTGGCACCTTCAAACAGGCACTTCCTTTCTTAACCAACATATGAAATTGCTTGTTAATGCTTCTGGACGTTTGGAAACTTTATAAGGATAAGTTTCATTACACTGGGTGAGTTTTCTTCTGTCCATGATAAAAGATACTTCATGCAACTTTAAGGACTTTAAATAGTTTTTTTTTTAAAAAAATGATTAAACAGCAAAAGGGTGAATAGAACTTTGATTTTAGAAAGTTATAAATGTATTAAGATGCCGGACATGAAAGAGTATTTCTTGTGGGTTGTTTCAAATTTTACAAATATCTCTATCTCTATCTCTATCTCTATCTCTATCTCTATCTCTATCTCTATCTCTATCTCTATCTCTATCTCTATCTCTATCTCTGTCTCTGTCTCTGTCTCTGTCTCTGTCTCTGTCTCTGTCTCTGTCTCTGTATATCTTCCCCTTTTCACTGCTCTCTACCAATCCATCTTTCCTTTCTGGTGATCACATAGTTGTATTTCTCATTGTGTTCTTTCTCATTGTTTATTTTATTGCTCCATTATCTTACTTCTGTTCTATTCACACTCTGTTGTAAGCTGCCTAGAGTAGCCCCATGGTGAGATAGGTGGCAAATAAATTTAACAAATAAATAAAATATGAAGATTTTGAAACTCTGTAAGAAATCTTCCTGTGGGAAAATGTTGTTGATTAGGAAAAAAAACATAATAAGAGGAGATTTTGATGATTAATTTGAGGGAACCAAAGAGAAGTAGAGTTTACAATTAAAGGAGAAGAGACCCATTAATGCAATGGAGCAATATATTTGACTGTGCAAGAATCCAAGGATATTTGGGAACAATAAACTCAGAAATTACTCTCTTAAGATTGTCTGTTACTGTAAAAATATTTTATAATCTAGAAAGGATTTAAAAGCAGCTACAGAAGAGAAATAGATTTTACTGGATAAGATAAAGTCTGAGGCTGATTTGAATGTGGATCTGAAAATGGATTTTAAAATGTCAGACTACAAGAATGGTATGGAAAAAGAAGCCACACTGGATTTACGAATGAAGTCAGCTGGTGTCTTAATACTTAAAAGAACCATACTAATAATAAATTTAAAGAGTGACTTAGATAGTGTTCTTATCTTGGATTAGCTTAGATTTGCAAAAGGGATGTATTAAACTAGTAAAGGACTTTCTGAGAGAGGACAGAGAGAAAATTATAAAAATAAAAATAAATAGGACATTATTTGACGAGATTAAAGATCAAGCTTTTCAAAAGTAAATGGAAGAATGTAAAATGGATTTATTTGATCAAAAAATATGTTGTTGTTTCTGGTGCTTCTTAATAGATTTTTTTAAAAAAACTAGGATTGAATAATGAGGCTTTGAATTTTTTTTACAGGTAACAATTAAAAGATGGGAAGAGATTTCTTTTCCCTGTATTTTTAGAGAAAGTGGTAAGTTACCACGTTTAAAGAAAAAGAATATAAAACTGATTTATTTGATTAAGCTCATTATTCTTGGCAATTCTTAATGGACATTTGCTATTAGGATGGAATGACAAGATTTTATAATTTGTCTATGATAAGAGATGAGATATGGGAAGAAAACGTTTTACTGAAATATTAGGTGATAAATTACTGAAGTTTGTACTTTTCTGGATGGAGGGAGTGATTTATTTTTTTAATTTTTCTTTTTATATTCTTCTTAGTTTGTATTAATCTTTTATCTTTGTACAGGTAGTCCTCGACTTAAGAACACAATTGAGCCCAAAATTTCTGTTGCTAAGTTAAGTGAGTTTTGTCCCATTTTACAACCTTTCTGGCCATAATTGTTCAGTGAATCATTGTAGTTGTTAAGTTAATAATACGGTTGTTAAGTGAATCTGGCTTCCCCATTGATTTTGCTTGTCAGAAGGTTGCAAAAAATGATCACATGACCCCGGTACACTGCAACTGTGATAAATATGACTCAGTTGCCAAGCATCTGAATTTTGATCACATGACCATGGGGATGCTGCAGCAGTCATTATTGTGAAAAAGGGTCATAAGTCACTTTTTTCACTGCCATTGTAACTTCAAACGGTCACTAAACGAACTGTTGTAAGTTGAGGACTATCTGTAAACTTTAATTAGAAATTATTATTTAAAAAAGACATGCAACCAGCTCTGAATAGAAAAATGTTCTTATCTACAATTGCCCACAGGGGATCTCTGCCTAGCCCCACTTATTTCTAGTCTGGTAAATACTGACCATAAGAAGATTTAGCCTTTCCAATTCCTGTCTTGCTATTATTGTATACAGCCATTCTGTCCCTGGCAATGCCAATCATTCTAACCCGCCCATGGGAGATCTCCTTTGGCACGAACAGTGAAAGCAAATATTTCACTTGGCATTGAGAAGTTAACAGCACAACAAATATGAGCAATTGTATATACGTATGCATATGTAAGTCTAAGGCTAAAAAAATCTATCTATTCATACTCAATAGGGCTTTTTTTCCTTCTGTCCAATCATGTCTTATTATCAGAGATGGCCTGGACTCATCCCTGCAGTTTTCTTGGCAATATTTTTTAGAAAGTGGTTTGCCCTTCCCTCTTCCCTAGGGCTGAGAGAAAGTGTCTGGTTCAAGGTCACCCAGTTAGCCTTATGCCCAACATGGGACTAGAATTCAGTCTCCCAGTTTCTAGCCTCATGCCTTAATCACTGCACCAAACTGACTCTCATTTAATATTTGGGGAGTGGTATATAACATCTAATGAAGAAACCAAGTTGATTTTAAATATATATATATATATATAAACTTTTGAATCGGTCCTTAACTGGAGAGTTTTTAAAAGCTAACTACTGCTGTGCTAATTTTCCAGCAAATTATAATTTGTTGAGTCCCAATCAGACACATCATGGCTTATATCATTCATTATATGCTTGCTGTTTCTCACTCTAATTTGGAGACAAGTAATGTTTTGCATAAAATGACAGGCAAATTATGA
Organism: Azemiops feae; assembly: GCA_023970755.1. Lineage (NCBI taxonomy): Eukaryota > Metazoa > Chordata > Lepidosauria > Squamata > Viperidae > Azemiops > Azemiops feae. The sequence goes on from JALGBA010001710.1 coordinate 173,910, forward strand.
ATTCCATGTGAACGGTTATTTGTTTCTGGAATCTGGAGTGCCTCAGTTTGCACTTTTCTGCCCTCAGTTTCTGAGATTCCACCAATTACCAGTTAAACCTATTTTTGGAGCAATGCCGAGGAACTTTTTTTCCCCTTAATGGTTGCAATGTATATCAGATGTATCCATTTTTCTCTCTCAGACACTCCTTTTCTTTCTTTTCTTCTGCTTTGTCTTCCATTTTCCTCTCTTTTGAGTTCCTTTAATTGTTTATTTGTTTGGCTTAGATGCAACCTGACTGAAATTGACTCTGGGCAGCCCCAGCATAAAAATAAAAGAACAACAAAATGCAATCAAAAGAGTAAAAAAGGGACTGAATAAATTCATGAAAGACAGGCCTTGGTTATTAAAGGAATGTTATCCAGGGTTTGGGCAGAATCCCTCCAAATGCTAGTTTCAGAGGAATGGTGGTTGGAAAGGATCACTCTTAGAAACAAGATGATGGACTAAAAAACTCAGCCTAGCCTGATCCAGAAGAGCTAATCTTGTGTTCTTAGATTTTCTTGAGTTGTTTGTTCATGACATGGATTTCCAGACATATTTCTCTTTAAACCACCACCACCTCCATCAATAACAATGGAATCAAAATGTTTTTATCATGATTATATATTAGCTGTCATTTTCTAAAGCACACACACAAAAAGAAAGAAAATAAGGTATGCTATGGAAGTGCTCTTCTACTCCAATACATTTTTTTTTATTGCTCCACTCGGATTTTTTTTCACGTTGCTTTTTTCCATCTTGCACATTTCCTCTCTAACACCTCTGCTTCACTAATTAGAAAACTGTGGTGGCACAGTGGTTAGAGTGCAGTATTGCAGGATAATTCTGCCAACCGCCAGCAGTTCGATCCTGACCGGCTCAAGGTTGACTCAGCCTTCCATCCTTCTGAGGTTGATAAAATGAGGACCCAGATTGTTGGGGTCAATGGAGAGTGATGGCAGTGTGGAAAAAAAAGCCTCTTTGCTTCTTCCTGAATGGCCAATGGGACACAAATAAAAGCAGCTGAGATGTTCTTCAAGTGTCAAGTTATCTATTTTCATCTGCAGCAAACTGCAGATTTGCACACTAGCCTATTATGGTCCATTGCACCTGAGAACTCATGCTCTTATGTTACACTTGATTACTGTGGTTCAGTATTTTCTCCTGGATCACATGCCCTTTACTTGATGCTCCCCAGCTGCTCTTGTGCCTTCTATTTCAGGCCCACTCTCAGTGACTCCTTTCATGCCTACAGTATCCCCTCATCTCAATCCACACCAACTGCAAGTGCCCAGAGAAGCTGTGGTGTAGTATGCCATACAGATAGTTCTTTGGACAGCATGAAAGACATGTGCAGCCTGAATGTTGAGTGCAGTGCAGTGCACTGGGGGGGAGGGTCAAAGAGTTATTCCTGTTCTCCAATATACTAGCCTGAATCAGGTCCACCAAGCATATTCCAGAGAAAGGGGAAACATCCCTCTAGAAGTTTAAGCTGCCAATGCTGTTTGATCCTCACCGAGACAGACAGGGGAAGTGAGAGGAGAGAGCACCAGATTGCCTGCCCTCGGCATTAGAGCAAGACCAAAAAAAAAGACAAAAGACAAAAGTAAGTTTGGCTTCAAGAAAAGTACTTTGACTTTTCAAGATTTATTGTGCTTTGGCAAAGTACCAAGGCCCATCACACCTGACAACCACAATCTAGATGAGCACAGATTCTGGCACTAATTCTTCTAAAGTTGTTTAAAGTGAATGAATAGCACAGCAGCCATTGCACTAATAAAAACAATTTTTAATGTACTTCCTGGCTTTGGCTGGGAGAAAAGTATAGCAAAGCAGTTATATGGATGAGTTCTTTGTAGAAGATGCTACTTGCTTAGGCAGACTGGCAATCTTTTTAGTTTTTTTTTTTTTTTTTTTGGTACCTTTTTACAAATGGAAGGGAGGGGAGCCATGCATTTGTCTGAAATCTTGGGAAATCAGTGAAATTGGTGGAGATTTCTGTAATATCATCCTGAAAGTTCATGCAAAACCAACAAAATCTCAGGTAAGAGTCCATGAGATATGGTGCCTTCTTGAGATTTCAATCACCTTCTCACTGTTTTGAAAATGTTATTAATTTTAATTTAATTTAGGCAGGGAACTCTTTGGAAAGTCTAACAGATGTCTGTGTATCCTTAAACTTTATTTTGATATGCTAAGAAACAATAGACTCCAGAATGGGTCTTATTTTTTCTTAGACTATGACCATCTCTTTCCAGTCCATTCCAGAGACTCTTTGATGATCTTCATAAAAATATACCCCCCCCCAAAAAAAAGAACTCTTGTTGCCACCCTAACTTTTGAAGATTCCTTCCATAAACCCATGCCTTTTTGTCAGACATGATAATCTTTGGAGAGTTATCATTTTCCACCCTGTGTCATTAATCATCCACCCCCTGCAGAGCATCACTTTCTAACCCAGTGAAACAAAACAAGGAATGCCTCTGAACAAATTGTTCTATGATGTTAAGTTTATTAGTAACAGAACTACCAGAACTGGGAGGTGTTGTTTGGAATTCAACAGTTCAAGTTTCATTAGCAAAAATAAATCAGACACATATTTTGAAATCTGACCATGAGATGCTGTGCCCGTATATATCAAGCAGTTCCTTTAAAGTGTTTCAATATTCACACATAACTCAAATGTTTCAACATCATAGCAGGTAACGTGGAGCACATATTTTAACAGATCCAAAAGAAGGCTTTTTTAAAAAAATACCCTAGAATACCTAATAACAGACTTGGTAAGTTATTTTAAAAAGTAATGGGAGTTATAATTCAGGACCCCTAAAAAGAATCAGCTTAGGAAGGAGGTTCTAAGCAGATGTTTACATTCCAATGCTTTTTTCCCCCTGCAGTTAGGAAAGAGGGCAAGCGCCCCCTGAATTGACCTTGGAAGACTGAAGCCAAAGCTCCTTCCTGCCAAATATAGTATGGCTGTATTACTATTATCCTTCTCATCTTTTCTACATCTCATCTTTTTCTCTTACTGGTATCATTATTATGATTATATCACTTTGTTGTTTTGTATATACACTGAGAGCTTATGCACTGGAGACAAATTCTTTGTGTGTTCAATCACACTTGGTCAATAAAGAAATTCTATTCTATTCTATTCTATTCTATTCTATTCTATTCTATTCTATTCTATTCTATTCTATTCTATTCTATTCTATTCTATGGAATGGAATGGAATGGAATGGAATGGAATGGAATGGAATAGAATGGAATAGAATAGAATAGAATAGAATAGAATAGAATAGAATAGAATAGAATAGAATAGAATAGAATAGAAAAGGAAAGGACTTTGGAGATCTTCTAGTCCAGCCCCCTGCTCGAGCAGGAGAACCTATACCATCTCAGATAAGTGACTGTCCAGTCTCTTCATAAAAACCTCCAGTGATGGAGCGCCCATGATTTCTGAAAGCAAGCTGTTCCACTGGTTAATTGTCCTCACTGTTAGGAAGTTTCTCCTTAATTTCAGGTTGCTTCTCTCTTTGGTCACTTTCCAACCATTGTTTCTTGTCCTGCCCTCTGGTGCTTTGCAAAATACTTTGACCCCCTGTTCTTTGTGGCAGCCCCTCAAATACTGGAATTCTGCTATCATATTATCCCTGTTTCTTCTTTATATCTTTATAGAACTTCTTTTAATGAAGACTAGTGAAGATGGAGAGGAAGAAAATATTTTACTATCACTCCCATTGCTCTAAGGACATAAGAATATTCCTTCTGCAACAGACCAAGGCCCACTTTTGTTCAACCTTTTGCTTCTCGCACTGTTCAACCACACAACTCTTGGGTGGTCTCAAGCAGGAGATGGTTAAGACCTCCTCTATTAGTATTTGGAGATGTTCTGCCCCCATGCCAGGAGAAACAAACATGGAGTTTTCTAGGCTAAAAGGTCTCAACTGATCTGAATGGTTCCACATTTGTTAAACAAAGGAGTTAAGCAGAACAGATCAACCCATGTCATAATATATTATTTGGCACAACCAATTAAGATTTATTCAGACAGAAGGCTCCCAGGGTTACTAATCAAATACACTGCAGGGCTTTTCATTCTCTCCCTTCTCAGCCAATTAAACAAACAAACAAAAGGATGGACAAAGGGGGGAGGAGGCTTAAGAGTTACTAATGGAAAGTAATGACATTGTGAGCTTTTCCTATTTAGGGTTTCTATTCAAAGTAATTGTCATTATCTAATCCTGAAGAAATGAAAGAGTACAGAAAAAGTAGTTCTTTTTTAACATTATTTGGTAGAAGGATTGCTTGTACTTTTCTAACCTGTTTCTTTCCCCTTTCCCTTCTTTTTTTTCCTCCCTTGCTTCCTTCCAAAGATGCCACTCAAAAATAATTCTCTGGGTGAAATGCAAACCTATCTAATGGTAACGTTCAAGGAAGACAGTATTTTTTCTAAATGAAGTGGGGGATGGGAAATGGTTATGGGGAGGGAGAAATTCATTCAGGGGCTGGTTGGACAATTAATTAATATGTCAGAATCAGGTAATGTTGAAGTTAATGAGGTTTGAATGAAGCTAATTTAACTTCACTGCATCAAAGGTTAAGGTGAAATTTAAGAAATCAAATGTATCAAGGGGAAAGGAGAAATGTTTTGGTATTAATAACTCTAGGTTATTTATTTTTAATAACTTAATATGCAGTATTAAGTATTAATATTAACCCTATTAATACTGTTGAAAGAAAAATCTTCATCTGGGTCAGTCCAAGCTGGGAATAAACAAAATGGAGACTGCTTTAGAAAGAAGGTTGTAGTTTATTGAAGAACAGAGCCAGACAGAAATGTGGCTCTGGGAAAGCTGACCACATGTAGTTGGGAATGGTGGGTTTTTATACCTTCTTGGGCTTTTGTGTTTGAGGTTGTTTCCTGTTCCTGTGGCATGAACTTTGACCTGAGCTTTTGAGCATATCCTTTTGGTATTTTGGTGATGGTGGATTAATCCTATTATGTCCTAAAGGTCATGTCTTTAGAGTTTGGGTGGGGTATGTAGATTTTAGGGGTCTTTGTCTTTCTAATCTCATCAGCTTCTAGCTTCCTGGTTCCAACCTTTCTGAATAGGATTATCAAATCTGCATTTCTACAGACCTGGCCTCTGCCTGAAGCTATTAAGAAAACTGGGCCTGCTTTTCTGCCTTTGGGGCAATATAATATTTTGCCTTTTTAATATTCCCAAAATATTTCTTTCTCTGGGGAGGGGCTGACTTCCCACAATACATAATGCTAATTATTGATATTTACTCTGCCTCCACATTAATAATAGTCCTGTCCTAAATACAACAGCTCATTCAACTCCTTATATTCTTTTGCCATTATATCAGAGGTAGATTTTGTCCAGATTTCTTGCAACTAATAATTTGTTTTAAAAGACAGTGGTGCCCAAGAGAACTGATAAGAAAGAGACAAAAGGATTGGATGCACGTTCAAGATGGATTTGTCCTGAATCCCAATCGAAATCTTGAACTGGTGATACGTAATGAAACCTATGCCATACATTATATTCAGAGAGGGGGATTTTTCTGGATATGATCTGTAGGTCTTGGATGCTCATCATACAGTTTGGATAGGAAATACCAAGAGCACATGAAATCTTATACTAGCTTTCTAATCACAAGAGGAGTTTGAAGAGGAGTTTGAAGGTGCCTCTGTAGGAAGGATTAAAAAGTCAAATGGTGGGTGTGTCCACTCAATCAAAGCCTTGCCCCTTTTTACATGTATGCAGTGCATGTTACAAAGGGAGCCACTGTAGTCAGCAGAGAATATAGGATGCTGTTTCACACAGGACCAGACTTTTAATCCAGCCAACTGAATTTGACAGTTTCCAAATAGTACCTTTCTCTCCCTTTCTTGAAATTTGCATCTTCTGTGGGCCTAGCATGTGCTCAGCCTCTGTGTTACAGTCCATCTGAAATCATTGTTTCACCAACTCTCAAGAACTTTTGTTTTATTTAGTTGTGGGATTTGTTTTTGTTTTATTTGTTTTATTTAGTGCAAATGTCTGGTCATCTTGTGGAAACAACGTAGATGGCAAATACAATTAAAACATTAATATGAGAGTACCAGAAGTAACATATGGGAAGAGGCTTTGTTGTAGCAGAAGCAGAACATCTAGATTTAGCCACAGCTTTGTTCCATATAATATCAACCTTGTGAACTCTCAGGTTTCCTCTTCCCACTATGTATTCAAAATGGACAGTAATGTGTGTGTGTGTGTGTGTGTGTGTGTGTGTGTGTATGCATATAGCATGCATATATGTGTTATGTATGGTGTGGGTAGATATATACTTTCTGTTTGAGACCTGGCAACAGATTTTCATTTTAATGTGTGTGAGTGTGCTCACAGTAAAAAATGAAATAAAGTTGTCTTCTCTTGTCCTATCTTGTCCTGTATTATCCTGTCCCGTCTTATCATAGCCTAGCCTAGCCTAACCTATATCTAAACTATGGTGTACACATTGAAATGATTTGTTACATTATATTCTAGGCAGTAAAATAGAAATCTCAAGAGTTATACCAGCATGGCGGCTTCCCCACCATGCTTGGTGTGCTGGGCAATGAATTCCAATGACATTGGAAAAAAATGACATTGGCATAGGAGGCATGGAGGAGAAAGGGAGGGGGAAGGTTCGAATAGCCCTTTAAGATTCTTAAAAAGCTTCAGAGCCCAACACTCAAAAAAGCTGATGCTTGGCATGAAGGACTTGAGCCATTTGAAATCTCTCATTGGACACAGATCATTGCTTTTTATTTGTTCCAATCTTCATTTTCATTATGTTAGTTAGTGGCAACCATCTGTTATATTAATCAAGGAGTCAGCTCTAATTCCCTCAAGATTCTTTTCTTCCCTCTCACTGCTCAATTTGCTTGAGCAGTATAACAATCATAGCTAGTTCTATGCATTCAAAGAGAAGATTTGAGCAGATTTAAAACTGGAGCCTAACCCAGATGTTTCCCCTTCCTTTTTGTAAGGAAGGAAAAATAACACCCAGGCTACAGCCATAATTATTATTACTGCAAAAAGCTGGCATCTAATTTAAAGTCAAGTAATCTGCATAAAATTATAATTTTATACTATATCTATTGGAACCAGATAGGTAAGCTAGTGTGCATTATAGATGAGCAAGTAATGACAGAATTGGTTCTTGGGAACATAAACCTATTTAATTTGGAAGATAGATTCTTAAGTATTTAAATATAATAAGGATGGTTGTCTAGTTTAAGATCAAGAGCCATCAACACTGGCAAGAAGTCAAATGAAACATCACAATGCAAGTCCCACCTGTTTTTAACCTGCATTGACACTGCATACACATTGCATCATGATGCTCCATCCATCTTTGTACAGTCTTTGACTATCCTTTGGAGATGCCATTGAGAATGCAGAGGAAGAATTTATGTTTACGATAAAAATCATTTTCTAAATTTGCATATACACCACTAAATTTACAGGTGTAAACTGTATGCAAATGGATGCTCTTTCAAACAATCAGAATAGAGCTGGAAGGAACCTTGGAGGTCTTTTAGTCCAACCTGCTGCACAATCAGGAGACCCTATACCATCACAGGCTGTCCAGTCTCTTCTTAAAAACCTCCAGTGATAGGGCACCCACAACTTTCTAAGGCAATTTGTTCCACTGGTTGATTGTTCTCACTGTTACGAATTTTCTCCTTAATTACAGGTTGCTTCTCTCCTGGATTAGTTTCCATCCATTGTTTCTTGTCTTGCTTTCTGGTGCTTTGGAAAATAAGTTGAACCCTCTTCTTTGTGGCAGCCCCTCAAATACTGGAATACTGCTATCATGTCCCCCCTAGTCCTTCTTTTCTCTAAGCTAGCATACCCAGTTCCTGCAACCATTCTTCATATGTTTTTGTCTCCAGACCTTTAATCATCTTAGTTGCTCTTCTGTGCAATTTTTCCAAAGTCTCAATATCTTTTTTGTAATGTGGTGACCAAAACTGGATGCTATATTCCAGGTGTGCTCTTACTAAGGTTTTATAAAGCGGTACTAATACTTCATGTGACCTTTCCATTGACCTCAGAGTCTGCCTCCTTTCTTCTTCAAATGGCCTCCTGGTTATGCCTATAAAATCATATGAAAGACGATGAGGAGAAGTTGGGAAGTCCCACCTATTGTGGGATATCTCCTCCCATCCATCTGCAGCCCACATGTTAAAGACAAACTTTGGACGCAGGAAGCCTTATATAATCTTTGTAGTGGCATTTGCATGATTTAGAACCCCAGTTACATTAGGGATAAATTGCTTAAGAAACCGATGCTGGGAAGAGAAATCCTGCATTTTTCCCCCTTTCCTCTGTTTGAGGAAAAGGAATATTCATTAGAAAATTTTTCACTGCGGGAGCAGAGAGTGGTGCATATATATTTAGCCACATGTGATCAAGAACAAATTGTTCATGCCCTGTGTTTATTCATTTATCTGGAAGCCCAGATTTCCCCCATATTATAATTACATCACAAGGGATGACCACAAGGAAGAAACTTCTATTTTCCAATGGCAGCAGCTAATGTCATCAGTGAGGGGAAGTCTTACTCTTCAGAAATATGGAAAAACTGTTACTTCCCCAGAGAAATTCAGAGGACCCATCTGCCCAATTTCCCTGCTCATAAATGAGGAAGATTTTTGAAAGGCTCACTAGATCCAGCTCTCATAGTGGTGGCTACAAAGTTCCAAAGTCCCTCCTTTAACTCATGGAGGACTGATGATGGAATGCAAATTGGTTGGATGGTCCAGTGCTTAACATAATGTAAAGATAATAAAGTGACTAGCACACTGTTTCCCAACCTTAACCATTTTAAGATGTGTGGACTTCAACTCCCAGAGTTGCAGTCCAGGCATCTTAAAATGGCTAAGGTTGGGAAACACTGGCCTAGAAGAACTATCTCTAATTCCACTTTTTTAACTGGTTCACATCATTTAGTCCCAAGAACTGTTTTTGATAAATCTTGCCACCCAAATCTCTTGTGGGAAAAGAAGCAAGAAGAGGAGAAAAATACCAAAATATTCAAGATTAATGCTTTGTTTTTTGAGCTGTTCTTTCCCTGCTACACGTCAAAGCAATCTGACTTTATTGAACTAAAAAACAAAAATGATATAATGGCTTCCTAATCACATCAGATGTTTTTCCAAGCTGCCTCAAGAGGAGGAAAGATTTGAAATTAAGCAGTGCTAAGAAAAAGAGGAAAAAACAATATGAGCTGTCACTGAAAGAGGAGATAAAACAACAGGTTAGTACAAGAACCTTAAAGGAGCTGGGGGTTAAATGTATTTATAAAAATAATTAGATACATCCTTAAGTATTGGCTCATCTTCATCAAAAATTATCTTTGGAATTCTTACAAGGTTTTCCAGAGACTCCATGCACAGCAAACTAAATATAAGTAAACACAGAATTTAGCACATTACAGCAAAGATGTACAAGGTGGTAATTCCTGCAGCATTAAGAATAGGAAATGTTTAGAAAAATAAGATGGGCCAGAAGTCAAAATAAAGTCCAGGAACTGAAAGCCACTACCTGGAATAGCTAAGGCAAACAATGTTGTAACCATGTTTTCCTTCCAAAGACAAAACAAGCCACAACAAGTGGATTAGAACAGCAGGGTTTTTTTTAATGTTTTCAGCTGATGTTCCAACATTTTCGCTGCATGCAGAATTGGCCATTGCTTTAATATAAGAAACTGGGTTCCAAGCTTTTAAAGCTCACATTAGGCATTAACTGAAAGTAATCGGGAGTAATCTTGAGAAGCATATGCTCAGTATTGATTTCCAAACGTAAAACAGTCAAAATCCAGTATTTGAAAAAAGACAAGAATGAGCTCCATCTCGTACCCAAACAATCTTGTTAGATTTTAATAAATAACCTGTTTTCCTTTTCTTAATATTCTCCTGCCTGCCCTCAGAAAGGAGAAGGGGCTTAGTCACAGAACGTATACAGGACTTTACCTGCAAAATAGGATCAGTCCTATTCTTTGGCAGAACAAAGCAGTGAACCACAATTCCATCCACTGGATTCCTGATCTGACAACAGAAGCGGCTACTGTGTCGCATTTCCAAGCAAAGGTCTTCAGAGCAGCTTTAGGTGTCCGGCAAAGAGTCTCCAAGCATTAGAATCTTTGGAGCTTCATCTCATGATGCATCACTCTAGGTCAAAGGATGAGTTGAGGCACTGCATCTGCTATTGGGGCACAGATGTGTGAGAAGGGGTCAACTTCTTCTCACACATCTGTAAGGATCTTGTGAACTGTGAGGACCATCTGTGAGGCTCTTAAGAGGATTTTGGAGTCCTAGTGGACAACCATCTAAACGTGAGCCAATAATGTGTGGCAGCAGCAAAAAAAGCTAATACAACACTAAGTTGCATTAATAAAGGAACAGAATCAAAACCACGAAAAGTAATAGTACCACTTTATAAAGCCCTAGTAAGATGACACTTAGAATACTGCATCCAGTTTTGGTCACCCCAATACAAAAAAATATGTTGAGATTTTGCAAAGAGTTCAGAGAAGAGCAACAAAGATAATTAGAGGTCTGGAAGCTATAACACAAGAAGAACGATTGAAGGAACTGGGTATACCTAGTCTAGTAAATAGAAGAACCGGGGTGACATGATAGCAGTCTTCCAATACTTGAAGGGCTGTCACAAGGAAGAGGGGACCAACTTATTTACCAAAGCATCTCAAGGCAAGACAAGAAACAATGGAGGGAAGCTAATCAAGGAGAGAAGCAACCTAGAAGTAAGGAGAAAATTCGTAACAGTGAGAACAATCAACCAGTGGAACAAATTGCCTTAGAAAGTTGTGGGTGCCCTATCACTGGAGGGTTTTAAGAAGAGACTGGACAGCCATTTGTCAGAAATGGGGCGTTGTCTTACCTGAACGCCTTTTCTCAGCAGGACGATGGAGAATCCACCAATGGGTTAGGACTATCTTCCTGCCCAATAAGAGACTAAGTTTGCCAGAGTTAACACGCCTCCTGCTGGGCTGATATCCCAGACACGACGAAGGCGAAGCTGCTGACAATGGACTGATGTGTTGGCTCACTGTGCCCCTAACACAGGACCTGACGGTCCTAAGGGGATGGGCATGGATTCTCCATCGTCCTGCTGAGAAAAGGCGTTCAGGTAAGACAACGCCCCTTCTCCAGCAGGACGATGGAGAATCCACCAATGGGACATACCAAAGCCGAGCTGTCCCTATGGGAGGGAATCAGTCAGGGCCTGTGTCCCACTTGATGATGCCACTTGCTGGAGTACCCTCCGGCCAAATGATGCCTCCACGGAGGCGAATTTGTCCAGCCTGTAATGCCTCACAAAGGGGGAAGGCGAGGACCAAGTCGCCGCCCTGCAAATATCCCCGATGGGTGCCTGCGTAGCCCACGCTGCTGAAGTAGCGGCACTGCGGGTAGAGTGAGCAGTGATATGGCCTGGCAGTGGCAGGGACCGTGCCTGGTAGGCTCTTGCGATGCAGGATCTGATCCACCTGCCAACCGTGGATGAGGAGACTTTCTTCCCCATCGAAGAAGGCTGGAAGGAGATAAAAAGCGCTTCCGATTTGCGGAAGGCAGAAGTCCTTTTAATATAGTGGCGTAACGCCCTACGAACGTCCAAGGTGTGCCACTGGCGTTCTAAATTGTGAGCAGGCTGGGGACAAAAGTCCGGTAGGACCACCGCTTGTGCCCTATGGAACAACGAGTTCACCTTTGGTACAAAGGCCGGGTCCAGTCGGAGGACTACCCTATCGCTGTGGAAGACGCATAGGTCCTCCCTGACTGAGAGAGCAGCGAGCTCCGAGATGCGTCTAGCGGATGTGATCGCCACAAGAAAGGCCACCTTCATGGACAAGAACTGTAGTGAACAGGTCTTGACCGACTTGAACGGCGGCAAGGTAAGGGCCTGTAGCACCCGTGGGAGATCCCAAGAGGGATAACGGTGAACCACGGGAGGTCTGGTGTTGGTAGCACCCTTGAGGAAGGACCGTACCAGTGGATGCTGGGCCAAAGGAATGGAATCCTGGCACATGAGTACTGTGGAGAGAGCCGCCAGTTGCCTACGGATGGTATTGGGTGACAAGCCCTTGTTAAATCCCTCCAGCAAGTACTCAAGGATGTGCGAGATAGTGACAGCCGAGATGTCCAGGTGATTCCCGGAACACCAGGCACAAAAACTCCTCCACGAGGAATCATAGATCCTATTGGTGGAAGGACGCCTGGAGGCCTGAATCATGGAGATCACCCCTTCTGAAAAAGAGTCTCGTGTTAAGAGCCGCCTCTCAAGTGCCAGACAGCTAGTTGCAGGCCCTGAGGTTCTGGGTGTTGTAGAACCCCCTGACTGAGAGCGACCTGATCCGGGGGAATCCTCCACCGAGGGGAGATGGAAAGGTCCACTAGGTCGGCAAACCACGGCCGTCTCGGCCAATGTGGGGCAACCACTATGATCTCCGCCCGTTCCTGCAGAATTTTCCGGATGAGAGCCGGAAGCAGAGGAAGAGGGGGAAAGGCATAGAGGAGACCTGTGGGCCAGGGGCTGCGGAGCGCGTCCGTCCGCTCCGCCCCCCGGGACGGAAACCTGGAGAAGAATCTCGGGAGTTGGGCATTTGCCGGCGAGGCGAATAGATCCACCACCGGAGGCCCGAACCTCACCGAGATCTCCCTGAATAAATTGGGATGCAGGCGCCACTCGGAGTGGTCCACTGTCGACCGGCTCAACGAGTCCGCCTGAAGGTTGGCCTGCCCTGAAATGTGCTCCGCCTTTAAGGAGGAGAGATTGGTTTCCGCCCAGGAACCTAGTGACCGTGCTTCGGACATCAAAGTCCTGGAGCGAGTGCCGCCCTGCCGGTTCACGTGGGCCTTTGCAGCCACGTTGTCTGTGAGCACTAGGACGTGTTGACCCACCACCTCGTCGCTGAAGTGAAGCAGTGCCAGATGAATGGCCCTGAGCTCCAGCCAATTTATGTTGTGACTGAGGTCCATGGGTGACCATCGTCCCTGTGCTAAGTGACAACCCAGGTGCGCACCCCATCCGAACAGACTTGCATCCGTCGTTAAGGTGAGTCTGTTTGGTTCTTTGAATAGGGAGCCCCTGTCTACAGCAGGGGAGAGCCACCACCGAAGGGAATCCAGAACTCGGGGTGTGACCCCGACCCTCTGGTTGGATGCACTGGTGCCCTGCCTCTGGTATGGGAGTAGGAACCATTGTAGGGTTCTGAAGTGCAGTCTGGCCCATGGCACTATTCCCATGCAAGAGACCATCTTGCCCAATAGTCGGGAGAGTGAGGCCAGAGTGATCCTCCGCTCCCTCCATATCTGTCTGATCAGGGAGCGAATGCTGTTCCGGCGTTCCGGGGATAGATAGACCCTTAAAAGGTCTGTATCTATGATCGCTCCTAGGTGTAGGATGCGATTGGAGGGCTCTAGCAGGCTCTTTCGGAAATTGATCGAAAAGCCGTGAGTCTGAAGGAGCCGGACAGCTAATTCCAGGTCCGACCGGGCCTGCTGTAGGGAGGAGGACAGAATAAGGATGTCGTCCAGGTAGCATTGGACCCGGACAGGAATCAATCTTAGGTGGGCTACCAGTGCAGCCAGGACCTTGGTAAATACCCTGGGAGCGGACGAGAGACCGAATGGCAGGGCCCTGTACTGAAAGTGGTGGGACCCGTAACAGAACCGGAGGAACCTCCGATGGTCGGGAGATATGGGAATATGAAGGTATGCTTCCGTAAGGTCGATGGAGGCGAGGAAGTTGTGCCTCCTTATGCTGGCCAGGATGGACTGCAATGTCTGCATCTTGAATCTCTTGTAGACAAGATGAGAGTTCAATCCCTGCAGATCGAGGATTGCTCTCCACCCTCCCGAAGCCTTTGGGACCACAAAGAGAATGGAGTAGAATCCTCGATGGGTTTGGCCAGCGGGCACCGGCTCGATGGCCTTGAGCTGCAATAGATGATGAATGGCCTCGGACATGAGACCTATCTTTGTCGGGCTTCTTGGGGCGGAGCAGGCAATGAATCGATCCCGTGGCTGCGACAGAAATTCCAAGGTGAGGCCGTGCCTGATGGTGTTGAGCACCCAGGTGTCTGTGATGGTGGCCTCCCATTCGTGTAAAAACATAGTGAGTCTGCTGCCAATGGGGAGGTCCGTCCTTGAGTCATTTGTGACCTCTGAAAGGACGGCCTCCCCTGCCCCGAAAGGGCCTCTTGCCGTGATATTGCTGCCTGGTTCTGGGAGCCGGGTGGTCAGGCTGACGGCCGGGCCTGGGGAAGGAGGGACGAAGCGGAGGGCCCCACACCGATCCTGGTCCCTGGCGGAAGGGCGGTCCCCGTTGGTACGGAGTAGCTCGCCTATCCGGCCTGCTAGTAAGGTGGGCCAACACCTTACGCTTATCCCTATTTTCAATAAGGTAAGGGTCTAGCGCCTCCCCAAAGAGGTGTCCATCCCTGCAGGGAGCGGAAGCCAGGTGCCACTTGGACTTCAAGTCCGCTCGCCACTGTTTCAGCCATAGGAGCCTGCGGGCTGCAGTATTAGCGGCCATGGAGCGCGCTGAGAATCTGGCGGCATGGAGGGAAGTATCCGCCATGTATTCTGCCGATGCCACCAACTTACCCAGATTCTGATGGGCACGAACCTGATCCGGGGGAAGCAACGCTTGGAGTTCCCTGAGCCAGAGAATTGACGTTCTGGCAAAGAAGGAAGTAGAGGTGGACGCACGCACAGCCCATGCCGATGCCAGGTGAGACCTGCGGAGAGAGAGCTCGGACTTCCTGTCCTCTGCCCTCAAGACCTCAGACGTGTCACCTGACATGGTGGAGGAAGAAAAAAGAGAGGTTAGTGGTTCGTCCACCCTGGGAACCTCCAGGAGATTTGACAAGGCCGGGGAGACGGCCATGAGTCTCTTATCCGTTCCCCCTGGCGTTGGTAGAGTGCCCGGATTTCCCCATTGTTTCCTGATAGTTTCCAGGGAAAAAGGAGGACAAGGGATATAGTGCTCCGTCACCGTAGGTTCGGAGAAGAGTGGTTCGGAGAAGAGTGGTCCTGACTGGTTGAGGCAGTCGGCTGCTTTTCCTGCTCTGGTTCAATGTTGGCCGACGTGGTGGCCTTTAGCAGGAGAGACCTAAATAGGCCCGGGTCAAATAGGCCTATGAAAGGCGACGGGTCTGGGCCCGACTCCTCATCCTCTGACAGCTGGAAGTCAGTTGACCCATAACCCTCAGGATCAGAGTCCCGCGTTCGGGAGGAATGGTCCAAATAAACGGACTCTGGGTAATCTGGCCTCTCTGCCCGTGCCTGAGCTGGTACCACGGGCCTGACATATTCTGGCCTGTTCTCATAGAATGACGAGGCCCTGCCCTGAGCATACGCCTGGGCAATTAGTGCTTCGAGTTGCTCAGGCCCGACCCCTTGATGTTCAGGGGGGCGAAGTCCAGCCACTGTGGGCGTGAACGTGGCTTCGGGCGGGGGGCGGAACCTAGCCGGTGAAGCCCCCGTTGGGGGGTTCAATCCCTGGTCAGGGGACAGAGTAGTACTCTGTGGCATGGGGCCCTGATGGAAAAGGGCCCGTGAGTCAGAGGGACCTGGCAGGGCCGGTTGGGGGTTGAAGAGTGAGCTCTCCTGAGGGGCAAGGGGAACCAGGGGTTGGTCTCCCGCAGACATACGCTGTGCCCTGGAGAACTGCTTCTCTAGAGCCGTGTTTCGCCTCTCGGCAGCCTTTTCTGCGACCCTTGAGGCCTTTTCGCCAGCTATGGCCTTGGACCTGGCCTTGGCCTTTATCCTGCCTGCTGCCTCTAGTTTAGAGGACTTGCGCTTCCCTGAGACGGGAGTGCCGGAAGCGCCCTGAGCAGATTGATTAGCTGCGTCGTCAGCCATTGCAAGGGAGGCCTGAGGCCTATTGCAACTCAGGAGCAGGAGCGGATTGTTCAGCTGTTAGAATAGCAAAAGCTGATGAACAGCGTCCGCTCCGGGATTTGCGCTACACTGAACGCCCTACGGCCCTAGGCAGAGCTCCGAGAGGCTGCAAACTGCCCAGTGATGTACTGAGGCGTATTAGTCAGGCGTCTAGCGGCGACGAGACCCAATGGGTGAGTCGCAATCGGCAAGTGCCGGCACGCACGTTGACCGATCAGTGGCGGCAATCACCTTGGTGATATGTGCCTGCGCACTCCTCTCCTTGTTGGTGGCGGCAATCACCTGAGTGATATGTGCCTGCACACAGAGCCTAGGTGGTGGCGGCGGGGCCCGAAGGCGTGCCAGCTCACGCTAAGGTGAAGTCGTCTCCAAGGTTGCCCTGGGATTGTCTGTGCCAGATCAGAATCTGGGCAAGGGTGGTCAATGGCAGATTGGAAATTACAAAATGGCGGCTGACTGCGTCCGCAAAATGGCTGCCGTGAAACTTGCAAGGTGGTCTGTTAGGCCGGGACCTAGACCCGAATTACTTCCCTGCAGGGCTGGAGAGGGTCTGAATAGCGTAATAGCCTCCTGCACGCCGTTTGCAAGCCTATTTTAAAGGCTGTAGCCTGTGTGGGCCGTCCCTAATAGGCCTGTTGGGCCGTTTTGGCATTCAAAATGGCGGCCACGAGTTGCGCACCAAAACAAAAGGCCTCAACTCGACCAATCTTGAAAGGAGGCCTTCAAGCCGAACTTTGCTGCTAAAGTCCCGGAAGCCAGCGCAGCGATGGCCGCGTCGCGTAGCGATTGCTCCAAGCAATCCTCGCTGGGGGAGGCTGCGGGGCCGAGGAGAGTGATGGCTGAGCCGAGCCCACAGGCTGGCGTTCTGCAGCGCAGCGGCAGCTCCGATTCACAGCTGTTCAATTAAGCCTAGCAGCGCAGAGTTGAGGGGCTGCGCCGGCTGTTCGCTGTTCAGACGCGATTGGAATCGCCGTGTGAGCGCGCCCGGAGGCCGACGCTCAGCTGCGCTGCGGCTAACTGTCCCGACGATCAGCTGATGCGATCGCCGGGATCCCCCTGTGGCCGTGCCTCGAGTTTGGAGGGCTTGAGGAAGCCCGTTGCTGAGCGACCCGAAGGCCGACGCTCAGCTGTTTTGCGGCTATGTGCCGAAATCCGATTATCCTATTTAGCTAGCGCTGACCCGACAATCAGCTGTCTGTCGGCAAAATTCCCTATGCTAAGGGCTGACTCGGCGAATCGGCCCGATCCGGCTGATCGCCGAATTAATTCTGCTGAGCGACCCGGAGGCCGACGCTCAGCTGTTTGCAGTCGGGAAGTTGAAAATTTAGTTAGGGGTCGAATTGTGCTTTCCAGTCCGGATGAGGGAGAATCCACCGATAAAGAGAAATACGACCTGTCCAGAGCCAACACAACGTCCTAGCTGGGCTGAAGACTAAGTTGTGTCTGGAATATCAGCCCAGCAGGAGGCGTGTTAACTCTGGCAAACTTAGTCTCTTATTGGGCAGGAAGATAGTCCTAACCCATTGGTGGATTCTCCATCGTCCTGCTGGAGAAAGTATAGATCTCCTGCGTGAGCAGGGGGGGTTGGACTAGATGACCTCCAAGGTCCCTTCCAACTCTGTTACTGTTACTCTGGAACCTCATGTCTTGCCCATCCTGCAGATCCGGACATGAAAACTCCTGTTCACTATGCTTTTGAGAAAGGGCAACTCTTCTAAGTGTCAGCATACTATAGATTTATTAAAGAATATTTTTCATCCATTTCCTCATACATGAATGAATAACCAATCCAACTCCCAATCAATCCTCTCTCTAAATTGATCTTTTTTCCCCACTTGCCAATTTACAAGTCAATGCTAAAGATCTTCATCTCTTCTCCATGACCCAGCAATGACTTTCCCAGGTCACTGGTAAAAAAACCCAAACCAATTGCCAATCCAGTTCTGCACCTAGCACATAATCAACCATTGGACCCCCAAGAACAGCTGCTGCTAATAGGAGAATTACAGACATTGGGCCAGTCTCTTTGTGGATATTCTTAAAAATGCTATTTAACTGGCTTCTTTTTAAAAAAAAAACTGTGGAATGTAGGGAGGAATGAAGGACAAAATTAAGACATGCAGGTATTTAGAAACAGCCATTTCTAAGGCATTTTTCGGATGTATGCAGATCAGATTTATACTTAATTTGGCAAAAGGCTGGCAATGTTTTTCACCTGCAATTCCTCAAACATATTTTTTTAAGGATTTTAATTACGATAGTAAAAATGACTTCCAGTTAAACTTAGAGAAAAAGAAGAGAACGGAAAGAAAAATGTAAGAAAAGAGCAGAAGAAAGAAGAAAAAGAAAAAATAGTAAAGAAAAAGTCATACATGAAAAACTGATTTCCAGCCCTCATCACAAGTATAAATAAATTTAATAACTCTTCACTCCTTATAATGTTTGTTACCTGCAGTTCTTGTCTTCCTTTGAGGGCTGCAGGGAACAGGGCCAGTAAGAGGCTGATGTTTTAGGAGCCATTTTCCCCCCATTTCTTTTGGCTAGTTTGAAGGATTTGAACATTAGTGTGTCTAAAGCAATCCTTGCCAAACTGGCACCTTCCAGATGTGCTGAATTATAATCTCTATCCTGCCCATACGGCATAACTGGAGGAAGCTAGTCTAAAGCAGTCTAGTTTACTGCACTTGGCAGCAGTTTTCCAAGACCCTAAGTGGGTCTTTCAAGGAATGTGGAATTTTGGGATGTGAGGTATGACCAACCCCAGAGCCAATTTCCCTTTTTTTCCCAGTTCCCTTCCCCATAAGTATTGGCAATTTATCACCCAGTAAGGATGAAAACATTCTGGCTCAACACAATAGCATGCAGAAAACATAGCTGTGCACC
This sequence comes from Azemiops feae, assembly GCA_023970755.1. Classification (NCBI taxonomy): domain Eukaryota; kingdom Metazoa; phylum Chordata; class Lepidosauria; order Squamata; family Viperidae; genus Azemiops; species Azemiops feae. Next base: position 192,781 of record JALGBA010001710.1, read on the forward strand.
AATCTCTTCAAGAAACATTAAAAAAATATATGCCGTCTTTACTTTTCCCCAGACAGCAACCATTGGGGAATGAGATTTGCTGCCTTTTAAGAAAACAAATTGTTGAAGAGGGTGGAAGAGGAAGTTGTTTTTTATTTGTAAGCCTTCTCTGTCCATTCCTCTCACATTCTCAATCTTTTTTCCCCAGTAAGGAAGGAAAAATGAGACGCCAAGGAAAGAAAAATAACAGCACTTTTTCATTTTCATTGGTAAAATACAAACCAGCCTCTGAGAAGCTCCCTATTGCTCTATAAATGCATGAATATAGAAATTAAATCCCAGAGGGGAAGCCACATTAAAAAGTGGTAGTGTAGGGCTGCGGCATCGTATAGGCTGGCACCTTTGTTATGAATTCTGCTTCATTTGCGGGAGAGTTTTGTAACATACATAGGAATTTTGCGCCACTAAAAATATGGTTCCACTCTCAGCTAACCAGATGATTTTTGGCTCATTTGTAGAATAAAGCTGGCCTCTACCAGATCGTTCTCACAATGCTGGGAACTCTTGTCTCTTCCTGCTTCCTGGACTCAGGGCAGCCATACCATTTCAAGGAGAAATAAAAAATAAAAATAAAAAAAGCCAAACAGCCCAGTTCTCTGCATTCTCCCTTGCTAAAAAGCTGATGGAAACAACCAACCCCAGCTGTGTTTGGAAAAGAAGCTTCTGAAGCTTGACTGCAATATTTAGGATTTATCTCTCTGTGTGCCGTGCTGGCGCAGTGGTTAGAATGCAGAACTGCAGGCTAATTCTGCTGAATGCCAGCTGCCAGCAGTTCGATCCTGACCGGCTCAAAGTTGACTCAGTCTTCCATCCTTCTGAGGTCAGTAAAATGAGGATCCAGATAGTTGGGGGCAATATACTGACTCTGTAAACTACTTAGAGAGGGCTGTAAAGCACTATGAAGCGGTACATAAGTCTAAGTGCTATTGCTGTTGCTATTGCTTTTCATATCCCCCAGCCCAACAGCAACTTCTATAGCAGTAGACACCAATAATACCAAAGAAAGCATCTGGTTGCAACACTACTGACATACTAATATACAACTTTTATTTGCAATATAATGATTGTAGCATGGCAGCTTAGATAGTTCCTTTTTTAAAGAAAACCAAATGCAACCTCTGTCTCCTGCATATTTTCCCAACATAACATTGCAGGGTGGGGGGGACAGCAGTCATTTCTTTTCTTTGTCTTCTCTCAACAGCTCAGGACAGAGAATAAATGGCATTCTTTCCTTTCTCCTGTTAGGTAGCAGGAAAGAGCACTGATAGACTGGTGGTGAGCTTAGCATTTTCCTATATTTCAAGGCCAGTAGCTTGCTTCACTGGAGAAGAAAAATGGCAGTTCTATGGAAGTGAGCACAGATTGCTTATTTGTGATAGAGATATGTTTATCCTCAAAATAACCCCCCAAGGTGTAACCTGAGGGGTCATGTGAAATTTAGAACCAGGCTCTCCCCAGTCTTAGTCCAACTTTCTAATTCCTCTCTGATGCAATAATAGAAAGTTTACAGTCTTCTGGAGTATTATTTGTAGTGGGAAGGCCAGATTCCAGTTGAAAACATAACTATAAATCAGTAAATATCAGAAGCATTAAAATCTGTGGCTATTTTCAACAACACAATGTTTCCTCCACCCCCCTCCTCTGTAAATGCGAAATCAGAAGCTGTAATATTATACATGGCAACACTTTGACACTTGCTTGATTCCCCTGTGCACAGCAAGCCACTCAGATTCAGACGCCCCACATGCCAGCCTGTGCTGCTCATACACCACCTACTCATAAATAGGATGATTTTAAGTGGAATTAACTCTCTCCAAGTCAGTGGTATAGCTCAATAATTTTAGGCCCTGGATTTAGTAGTCATAAGGCATTCGCTAAGATAAAATATTTCTTTCTTGGGTTGAAAGGCTCTTGTTGGTTATCTTTCAACCCCATCTTTTCCTCAAAGAGATTGAGACAATATACCAGTCTGCCTGCACCATCATATGTTAATAACAAGAAGTGGGTCTTTTCAGTAATAGCCTCACTCTATGGAGTACTTCCCTTTAAAAAAAGGCTCTCTGTAACTAATAAACAATAGGATCACAGTTTTTACTTTTTAGACACTAATCAAAGTTTTTGGCAGTGGTTTGCTCTCCAAGCTCTTTTCCATTTAGTTCCCGAACATTTCGTTACCAGATTAGGCAAACATCTTCAGTGGGATTTTCTTGTCCTATTCCTCTTTAGCTTAGTCTTGTATGCCGGTGTGGTCAGTTGGTTGTTCGTTTGGAGCTATATTTAAATTCTGAGCAGCTGATTGGTTCTCTTATTGATTGGTCATTCAAATGGTCTGGTTTCTTACATACTCATATGCTGGATCTAAATCAATATGCTTGTCAATTGCTCCTTTGGTAGAATATCAGGCTTCAATAAATTCACATGTGTGGCAGGTGTTGGCATGACCGATGATTTTTGTTCTTTCCTAATCAAACTGGTCTTGTTCATTGTCAATGTGGCTCCAGAAAAAAGCCAAAACTTTTTTTTAATTTCCTTCTGGCCTTTGAAGTCTCTTTATATGAATGTGATTTAGTTTATCATCAAGATATTGTTGGAGTTTCTTGCTGTAAAATCTGTTCTTTAGTTTCTGCTTATGTTAATGGATTGCTGCTTTCAAGCCTTTGCTTTTTTATGTTATATCTATGGAGATTTTCAGTCATCCAGGTCATAATTGTCCCAAAGATGCTTTTTCACAAGGCAACTGGACTTTCTTGTTTTTCTATGAAGATGTTTCACTTCTCATTCAAGAAGCTTCTTCAGCTCTGACTGGATGGTGGGGAATGGAAGGATTTATACTCCTTGCAGACAACTGGTCATTTGCCTTCTTTCAGAGAGTCATTGAGGCCACCTAGAGGCTTATCTGTGTTGTCAGGGTCACCTGAGTAGTGCAAATGGGTATTGAGCCTTCATGGAATTGTTTGGTCTTTCAACAGTTCCAAGAGGGCTCCCCACCCATTTGCACTACTCAGGTGACCTTGAGAACACAGATAAACCTCCAGGTAGCCTCAACAATAATGTGAACAAAATTCAGATGCTTGGCAAGTGACTCATATTTATGTCGTTTGCGGTATCCTGAGGTCATATGATCACCTTTTGCGATCTTCTGACAAGCAAAGTCAATGGGAAAGTCAGATTCACTTAACAACCGTGTTACTAACTTGACAGCTGCAGTGATTCACTTAACAACTATGGCTAGAAAGATCAAAAATGGGGCAAAGCTCACTTAACAAATGTCTCACTTAGCAACAGAAATGTTGGGCTCAGTTGTGGTCATAAATTGAGGACTTCCTAGATTATGCCTATTGTGGATGCTAATCTACATTGTATACTCCTTTGAGAAAGACTCTAGCCAGTTATCGATATGTCCAAAGTAACAGAAATATTAACTATAATTCTGAAAACTCCTGGATCTACTGTTTTAAAATCTGTTTTAAAAGGTTGCAGACAAAAATAAATAAATAAATAAGCCTGAGCAATTGTGCCAATTGTGACTTTGAGGATGAAATCTCTATATCCCACAAAGAAGAAAGTGGAAGAAGTCATTGAAATGTAGAAAGACTAGTTAATTGCATTCTGAAATGGAGTAATGCATATTCCACTTCAGATGGGACAGGGAACATGTGGCCTTTCAAAGGTTGTTGCCCCAGCTCCCATCATTTCCCCTCTTGGCCATGCTGTCCAAGATTGAGAGGAAGTGGGGCTCCAGAATAAATAGAATGACATATCTGGGCCAATCCTGATCTAGATCTTGAGTGCTATAAACTTTCTCATCACAATTATTCAGTATTGCTCAACCTTGGCAGCTTGAAGACCTGCGGACTTCAACTCCCAGAATTCCCTAGCTAGCATGGCTGCCTGGGGAAATCTCGGAGAAAGTGTACACATCTTCAAGTTGCTACGGTTGAGCAACACTACTAAAATTACTTGATATCATGAGTTCGGGAATCTTTATACATAGTATAAAGTAAGGCCTGTAAAAATCTGCATCCCTATACTGAACACAAGTCATTCAATGGTATTGATACTCCATTTGACTCAACAATCCAGACTTTGCTACAATCCCCGAAAAAAGGAAGGTGTCAAAATCTGATAGTATGCAAGTTGGTCGACTTGCTTTGTTTCTAGACACCTGCATATCCTTAGAACTATATGAAAATAACTTAATTACTATTGATTTTCCTAAGCCCAGATATTGTCAACAACTAGCTGACCAATTGAGCTGAAGAAGCCTCTTGGATGAGAAGCGAAACGTCTTCAAAGAAAAACAAGAAAGTCCAGTTGCCTCTTGAAAAAGCACTTTTGAGACAACCATGACCTGGATGACTGAGAATCTTCACAGACATTTAGCTGACCAATTAAAAAACATTTTAACAATTTTTATCAGCAAATGTATCATCTCACTAGATGAACAGCAGCAGGCACATTATCTGTTCTTTCATTTCTAAGGTGCCATAATGATGTAGTGTTGATTAGCCAGGGTGAATTTTATGTACATTTTCTGCAAATCAAATGGGAAGCCAAATAAATACCATCAAAAGGTATGGGATGAACTTTATAGTATAATTGCATACACTAGCAATATGGCACTCCATTAATACAGCAATAAATAAAGCATCTCATTTCGCTTCATTCATTTTATAGCTACTTGCATTTTCCAATTGATAAGAATTGGAAAAGCATGATAGAATTAACTTGCTGCTGGCTAATAATAAAGGTAATGAAATCCAGATTTTAAGGGCAAGCCTATATAAGTTGCAAGCACCCTCATTATCTGAAAATTGGAGAAACAAAAGTAATGGAGAGGCAATGCCATAATTCAGCAGCGATTGTATCTTGGTCTTCAAAGCCTGTTTAAGCTAACAAGATACAGCTTGAAGTCACATGCTTCACTTTCTTGCATTTGTATTGATACTGAGTTCTGGCAAGACTACATGGAGATTAAAATCAGTCTCGCCACAAAGCAAGGCATTCCTGGAATTCAACAGCATTTACATATGCTAAATTCAACCACAGTTTGTGAAGAGATATGATGCAAGTTTTAGATGGCTACTTAATCGTGGTTCCTCCCCCACTCAATCCTTCTAAGGAAAGAAGGAAAAAAACCCTCTAGCATGACAAAAGGTGTGCACTCTTAGAAAACGCCCATCTAAACCACCAGTTCAAAGGAAGATGGGTACACTGCCCTGTTGAGCTTATCTGCCAGGCTAATTCTGAAGCAAAAAAAAAAAGACTTTTCTGGGGCAGCACATCTAGGCGTGCATCTTTTTCTGAATGCAAGCCATGTGGTTCTGAGGAAGCCTAGTTCTTGTTTTTTGCAACAGTCCAGGCAAGGGAGGTAAAACAGGATGAGCTTTCTTTTAACTAAATTTGAGATATTTCACCTTACAGACAGAGGAAAGCCTGCCTTATAGATTTTCTTTAGCATTGGGGTTTGGGGGTGGGAGAGAAAGAATATTTGAATTGGATTTTTGACTTCTTCTTTTTTTAAGTAAGAGAAACTATCTCCTTAACTGTCAACTGTGAAGGGAATTGGGACCCAGCAATGTGCTTTCCTTCCACCCTGAGGTAGTCCTCCAGTTATGACCACAACTGAGCCTAAAATTTCTGTTGCTAAGCAGGACAGTTGTAAAGTGAGTTTTGCTCAATTTTACAACCTTTCTTGCCACAGTTGTCAAGTGAAACACTGCAGTTGTTCAGTTAGTAGCATGGCTGAACAGTGAATCTAGCTTCCCCATTGATTTTTCTTGTCAGAAGGTCGCAAAAGGTGATCACATGACTCCAGAGCACTGCAGCCGTCATAAATGTGAGTCAGTTGCCAAGTGTCTGAATTTTGATCATGTGGCCACAGGGATGCTACAATGGTCACAGGTGTAAAAAAAATGGTTGTAAGTCATGTTTTCAGTGCCGTTGTAACTTCAAACAGTGACTAAATAAACTGTTGTAAGTCAAGGACTACCTGTATTTCAAAAATCCCTGCATCCACCCTCTTCTTTCCTTACTTCCAAAAGGAAGCCAGCAAAGTGGACGTGCTCACCTGAAGGTGGGGCTGAGGCCAATGGAAATTGCTGTGAGAGAAATGAGGAGGGAAAGGCAGGTGCAAGAAAGGCAAAGGATCCCTGACTTCCTCCATTTGGTTCCTCTCTAGTGACCTAGAGACTTGGTGGAAAGGAGAAAAACCCACAGCAGTGTTTCTCAACCTCAGCTACTTTAAGATGTGTGGACTTCAACTCCCAGAACTCCCTAACCATATGATACCTGGGGATGTGAGGCTGAGGAATTCTGGGAGTCGAAGTCCACACATCATAAATTTGCTGAGGTTATGAAACACTGACTCAGGAAAACAGGGGTTATCTGGTATGAGACTGCTAAGAAGGGTGGCAGTTTTGTTGTTCATCTCATGATGCTACGTTTACAATATCCTAGACTACAGTTTTCCTAACTGCATCCCACAGCTTCCTAGGGTTCAATGATAACTTGAGGGGTTTTATGAGAGACTTTGGATGAACAAAAGTTTGTTTTAACACAATCAATTCTCTTTCATTAGAGCTTCTGAATAATTGCATTGGTTTGCTAACCAATGCAAACAAATGTTGCAACCAGAATGCAACCTGGTTGCAACCTCAGCTTCCCTTCATTTGTTGCTGAAATATAATGTTCAGCTAGTTGAGGAAGCAGGAGTTTCTCACTGTTATTTTCACTCACATTCCAGTTCATTTGAACCTCAAAATCTTTCTGCCTTCTTTACGAAGAAAACCCCATTCAAATTCAGATTTTGTTTTTTATCAAAAGCAATTCAACAACATTCCCCAGATTCAAGAGATACAGAAGTTCATTGAGAGATGAGCGTCAATTGATTCTCGTATTTCTAAAAATGGGGGGTTGGGGCACTAGTACTTGTGATAAGTATTAGCAGGGCATCTAACTTTGTCAGTCTGAATTCTGCAGAAAGACTAAATAAGGTTGTTCAAGGGCAATCCTAATTTAATTTATGTCCTCCTATGCTTCTATTGTCCCTCTCTTTTTCTTTAACCATCATGTTGATTAAGAATTAGGGATTACTTGATAGCTTCTTTATATTCTGTCGAGGTAGCTTTTTGATGACGGTAATCAAAATAGTTTCTTTCTGGATTCTGCATTATTAAAAAAAAGTTACTAAACAATGGTAAGAAGAAGGGTGTCCAAACTTTTGGATTGTCTGGACCTCCTAACGGGTAATTGTCTTGGGTCACATATAAAATATATGATATAGTTAATGTATATAAATATCACTAAAAATCACATAATAGTGTTAAAAGTTTATAATCTTCTGAGGCTGCCTTACTAGCTGCAGGGCCAACGGGTTAGATACACCTAGTGTAGAATTTGTGTGTACTGCATATGTAAAGATAGGAATTGCGATGCCCATGGTCATAAGTATTAATGTAGAGACCTTCCTTGAGATCTGTTATGCTTCCAGCTCCTTGTGACTTTACTTTTATTCATTTACTTAAATGATTTTAATGACATAGAGAAAAATGCAGACATGCTACAAAGCAGAATTCCTTTGGATGCCAAAGGCATTGCCCGAAAATAAGAAGGGTGGGTGGGTCCAGCTCAATGTTTTGTTTTGTTGGGAATTCAACCAAAGATAAAGATAAGGGAGGAACTAAACTGAGAGGACTGGTAGAAAAGATGGCAAAATGCTTTCTGATATATGAATATATTGAGTATATCATGACGGTCATCATGGCAACCACATCCAAATGTTCCCATCAATTACTTTACCTCACTTGTTCTCCCCCTCCCCTGCCATTCTAGATCATGTGAATTATCACTATCTGATGTATTATATGAAATAATATGGATTAGATCCATGTGTGTGTTTGTGTATGTGTGTGTTGTGTTGTTGTAATTCTGTATAGTGCTCTCCCTCCCTCCCCCTCTCTCTCTCTCCCCCTCCCTCCCTCCCTCTCTCTCTCTCTCTCTCTCATATGTGTATGTGTATATTACTGCGATCAAGTCCTATTTCTGTCCAGAAAGCAGATATTGACACAAAGACATCCATTGACAAATCTCAGTATTTATCAGAAGATTAACAATGATTATAAAACAAGAAATCAGATCCAACTTCAAGTCTACCTGGGTGTGCTTTTTCCCCTGCGCAAAGCAGCTTCTGTTCTAGTTTGTTGTTTAGCACAAACACTCTCATCCTTCTTTTTTCATGTATAGTTTGAGCACTTAGTGATGTTAGAAGAGCTCCACCTGGGCTTGATGTTAAGGATAACTAGACACCTTAGGAAATACAAAATGAAGTACTAGCAGCAGCAGTGATAGTAATATTGATTTCCACCACTGGCTACAAGCACACTGAAATCATTATTAGTAGCTATGGACTGGAGTGTATTGTAACTCATTTTAAGTGACTAGCTCAGCCTCCACTGCAGTAGTTGCTTGTTGTTATAAGCCTTGCTCAATTTAAGTTTTGTTGACTATGTCAGGATTGGGAAGAAAGGCAACTGTAGCTCCTATGTTTTTTCTGGGAGTCGTCAGATTTTGAGACTGATGGTAGCAGCTGGATAGTCAGGATATTATTTATTTATTTATTTATTTAATCAAATTTAGAGACTGCCCATGTAACTCACAGAGAGACTCTGGATAGACAATAAGCTTATACTCTGTGGCTTCTGGAAGATTTATAGTGCCTAGAGTCAACAATGCGAGCAACTGCTTCCCAGAATCTGCTGCTTCATTGCAGTGACAAGACCAGCTTGAATTCCAGAATTTATTGGCTGTATTGGCACATACTGTGCCATGATTCTTAATACAAATTAAATGTCCTGATTCATGGTTAGTGGGTTAGACCTAAGTCAATAGTAAACAAATGGTTATTATGGTGTAGAATGATGCCTACACCCATCCTTTGTGTGCACATTTGAAACATGGGAATGCCAGGAGAATTTCCCATCCTTTTTTTTGGTTGGCTCACCAGCAGATAAAATAGATCTATTAGATATAATAGCTATGATCTAGATCTGTCTATGTTATACCACCAATTAACTGGCCATTTCATGAATCCTTTCATGACCTTTAGTTCTGTTGAGGAATGTGATAACATTATTTCCTACCCCCTGCCTCATTATTATTCTTTTCTCTTAATGTTAGGCAGAATAATAACAGAAATAAACACTTACTCCATATATTTTTAATCAGTCCACTAATGTACACATTTAAGTTTGCTTACAAAACCATTGAAAATTGCAGGATTCCAAGTAAGTTCAGTGTTAGAGGATTTCTTACTAGAAACTAAAGAAGAAAAGATCCCATCGTGATCAAAATATTTTAATGACATCTGAATCCAATTTACTGCAGAAAAGTTTGGGATCACAATTAAATTGGAATTTCTGAATTGCTGATAATGATCAGCAGAATAGTTAATCATATTTCCAATACAGAACCACTGGAACAATTTAAATAATGTGAAATCCTTATTTATAGGTGTGCAATATCATTAAATTGGAGGGGAGAATAAAAAAATATATATTTCAGGGATGGAAACTCTGTATTTCCATTAAGGAATATCCATTTTTATAAACTAACCTAATCTACCTTTCTGATGATTTGGATTTTGCATAATCCATCAGCCAAACGTCTGGGGTTACTAAAGTTCAGCTTCAAAATAACTGGAGGGCACCAGATTGCCAACCACAGTTCTAAACCATTCCTTAAACATGTACCTAAAACAGAAATTGGCAGAAAATCAAAAGTGGCTGATTCTCTCTAATGGAAAAAAAAAGTATTAAGTTGAAAGTGCAAGTGAATAAAACCACCCACAAGCTCTGTCAAACTCAGCTGTTCTATGTGAACAGGCTTCTCTCTGTTGACAAGGGGAAATGGGAAAGATTGCTTTTAGGGCTTTAGAAGTCTATACAAATCAGAAGCTTGCATGTTTACTAGAGAGCATTGTAATTTTAAATGGCCAGATCCTAACTTATTTTTCTGGGAGCACCACCACAAACCCTTCCCTCTAAAAAATGCTGATATATCCAGTCATTTATCCAATTTGGGTTGTGCATTCTTTGAATTGTTTTAACCAACATCCCTCCACATTTAAGGTCCAGCATTTGTTTAATTGTTTAAAACTTCCAAACAATCCAAGCCTTTACCAACATGGTATCAGATGTCCGTCTTGATATTTGATAGAGAAAAAAAGTTGGGAACTCTAGGATGGATCCATTCTTTTACTAAAAATATCTACTCATGAGCAGAAAGATCTCAGCAACCTCAGTTTTAGTAGAGCCACTTTATTTGATCAGTGCAGTGATTTTGGAGGGTCAGAGTCCCAAAGCTCTGATAGCTGCAAGTGGACAAAATGAAAGTAGGGATGGGAAGGTATTTGGATCCTCTATCCATCCATCCCCTCCCCTTTTTTTCTTAAATCTCCACAATTCCTGTGTATTGCAGTTTATCATCTATTTACTGCCACACTTTGAAATAAATGCCAGATGAAACAATTCTTTCAACCCGTTTCTAGCACTGAGAGGGAAAGGGCTGCTTTAAAAAAGCAGTCCCCATTCCTATTGCCCGACTGTTTTGTAAGGGAGCCTTTTTCCTCCTTGACTTACATAGACTACAGTACAATGGAAAGAATAAAAACATTACTGAGTTGCCATAGAGATGAGCCATTTCAGCAGGTGTTAGGAAAAACAATGACACTTTGCAAGTAACAATAGGCACGCCCACTGCAGCTCATCCTTTTTTCCCCCCTGTTCCACTGACTAGTAGAACAAATGTGTTGGTAGATCATTTGGTCAGCTTGCTGGGGAATTACTCACAGCTTAGTTGTTGTTCTGATATACTTTGCTTCTACATCAAAGAACATGCTTTCCTTAGCCTGTATTTTGTAAAGGTTGGATAAAACACTAACCCATACACAATTTCAACTTTACTTTTCTTAGGAGAGACAGGAAGGCTGTCCGGCCCAGCCCATGAACAACATAGAACAATCGAGTCAGAGTTCAGTTCTTTGTTTGCTTAAGCACAACAGACACAATCTTGCCAGACTAAACCTTCATTAGTATCACTCCAATGGATATATCCTGGGAGATTCAAGGGAATGACTATTCTAACTCTCTCCCTCTGCTTCCTATCCAGCTCTGGGCAGGTTGCCTCTTGTCTTGCTTCCCTCCCCTCCTTGGAATGTGCTCCCTCTTTCCTAGGAACTTACTGGTTCACTGTAGACCACTTGAGATCCCAAGGCCTCATATGGCATTTACAAGCCGTGAAAATTCCTTTATAAGTTACTATCTAATTGTAATTTTAAGGTGAAAGCGTATCAATTTATCCATATTTAAATAGCTTTAATTTAATTCCATCTAAGTTGACATCAAATTTAGATTTTACTCTACCCATGACCACCAGTTGTTTGCCTTCCTATTCCTTTGGAGTAAAAGAAGTCCAAAGTCACATTTGTTTTGAACAGAAATTACTCATGATGCTGAAACTTTTCTCCTAAGCTCTTAATTGTTCGAGTGGAAACAAAGGTTCACTGGATTCAGATGGGGGCTTTATCTTCAGGTTTGTGGTAGATTAGGACTGCTATGTAAGGGACCTTTGATCATGCTGCACAATAGGTCATTATCTATGCATCTTGAAGGTGCCTTGGAAAATGTTTAGAAGCCAGAGGCAAGATTACTGGGAGAGAAGCAACTGAGACACATTGGGAACATATTGGATGTTCTGTTATTTGCCTTAAGAAGACTGGAGCCTCTTTCAGGTCATTTTTTCACTCACTAGTGATTTATAATGCTAATGTTATCCAATCAGTGTCATGCTGCAATGAAGACAGACTTTATGTTCATTCAACTCCTTGCAGTTGTACATCTAAGAGAGATCTTTCAAAAATCTTGTCTTTCTTTGGAACAATCTCTGTTCTAGTAAAGTGATCCTGTAAAAAAAAAAAAAGCTGTTTGCCCACTTGGAAGACTTCAGATATAATCTTTAATGAAATTCAAGCAAGGCTCAGAAGATTTAAGAGGGTGGTGGACTGTTCTTCATTTTAGAGAAGCAACAATTTGTTGAAGCATAGATACTGCCATTGTAGGGTTGATAATGGAAACATGAGCATACTTATAATGACACTTGAATGATGTGGGGATCCTGCCTTTTCTTGTCTCATCCATTTTGAAGGATGTGCTTTGTTTGTCTTTTTGTAGGGTGTCTTCCAGTCAATGCTGACTCCTAGCTCTATGAGTCCCCACAGTTTTCTTGGCAAGATTTCAGACAGTGGTTCGCCATTGCCTGCTTGCCAGGGCTGAGATGGCCCAAGTTCATCAGCTGGTCTTGCACTTAAGGCAGAACTAGAACGGACTGCCGCTTTCTAGCTTGGTGTCTTACTGCTACCCAAGTTGGCTGTTTTGTTTGCCATGCACAGTGACTTGTTTAGACTTCAGCCCTGCAGGTTATGAGCCTCTTTCTAAGTAGAGTTGGAATTAAGCCAATTGGGTTTTTGCTTTTAAAAATCAGATGCTTAATATCACAACTGATATTTTTTTAGAAAAGGTGGGGAAGAAAATTTATTCTTTTCTAGTGCAGGACAAGCTCAGGTTATTTTGCTGCCTGAGGCAAGAACAAAACAGTGCCTGTCCCTCATGCTTTGTAGGTGACTGGATTGGACTCTCAGCTGAATCTTAATTCAGTTTTGTACAATATTGTTTCATTGCCTAAATACCAAGGCAGACTGGACTAGCTTAAGAGAGCCATGGTCAATTGTGTCACATGCCCTGTTCTATACCCCTTGCACCTTGCTTCTGTCCCCACCACCACTGTCCTTTGCCACCAAAGATGCCAATTCACCATGGACAACCATTTGTCTGAAATGGTATAGGGTTTTCTGGTTGAGCAGGGGGTTGCACTAGAACTCCAGGGTTCCTTCCAAATCTGTTATTCTGTTATTCTATTATGGTTAATAGTAGGCATAATGGGCACATTGCAGAGTATGGTGATTTGGGCCCTCCGCCTTCTCTAAACTCTCTTCTCGTAACTCTACTGTGTCTTCTCACAACTTCTAGGAAGAACCTATCTGATAGTGCAGTTACTGCCATTTTAGTTCAGGTACATCCTTCTCTAACCCCAGTTAATTCAAAGGAGACAAACAACAATCTTCATACTCTTTTCTAAAGAGCTAACTGGCCAGTAGAATGTGTACTAAGGCTGCCTGTCTTTTGTTCTTGGTGAACATCCCTATTATTAAGAATTCAAGTCTTTACTATGTATAGCAAGGTCAAAGCACTAAAAGGGAGTTGGAAAAACAAAGGAGAAAAGGAAAAGGAAAAGGAAAGAAATGAGCAATTAGTTCTGAAAAAGCTAATTGAGTCAGCCTTTCCGGAACACATCATACCCAGTAAAAGACCCAACACTCAGGTCATAGTTTTAAAAAGTCAAATCAAATTCTAATCCACATCTAGACTTCCTTGTCTCTATATTGTTGAATATCTCTACTCCAGGTTTCTTTTTAAAAAATCCACTTGAGAGGGGAATCTTTTGTTCCTGATTGGTTCCTCAGATTTTGATATTCGTGGGCTTCAGATATCCTTGTTCATTTATTGGTTAACTAGATTGGATTGACAAAACAGGCTTTTCCCCTTGCAGTGTCTGAACCCTATTCACTACCATAGGCCAACTCTGGTTTTCTAATACATTAATGTTCACCTAGCACTTAAAAGAAAAGACATCTTCCAAATATCCCATTGAAACAAAAGGGGAGAATGATGTATCAGGTGTAAGTATAAAAAAAAATCCACCGACTCTTATCTGCAGGATTATCTGAAAGAAAACAAATATTTCATAAAAAAAATAGCTTCTGTTTGCCCTGATTTTTCAATTCTTTGCTTTTTGCCCATAATAAAAAAATACTTTCTACACTCCTCTTTTTCCATCACTACATGACTGATCTGAAGGTCTTAAACAGCATGATTTATACAAAAAGACACATTTTTAAATCCTACAACTAGTAAAAAAAAACAAAAAACAAAAGTCAGGGTGATATATCAGCACTTAGAAGAGTAGGGGAGTTAAAACAGTTTCTGAAGTCTCAGCCCATAGATCATCCTAGGTTGTCAGAAATATGTTCCTATTTTTCTCAGAAAACATTTATCCAAAGCTTCTGCTGTTGGCCATTTTTGGAAACAGCTTGAGAGCTGGGAGGATTATTGTTTTTTGCTGATTCACACCAGTAAGCCTTATGTTGAAGTGTCAAAAGGGAGCAGAAATGGCTTTCTCGTCAGGAAGTGATGATCTTCTCCCCCCCGACCTTTTTTTTATTTTTATGCTGCATTTATTTTTCTATTGGATTTGTGCCCTTCCTTTTTCTAGATAGGTAGGCCTATGATCTTAGGTAAGATAGGGTCTTACCTAATTTCATCAGAGAGTTACCTCAAGGTCACTCAGAGAACCTCAAAGGTGAATCAGTACTTGGATTTCCTAGTTCAGCATCATGACCACTGTTCTATCTAGCCTTCTTTCTGATATCTGACTTCATCACCCTACATAGGGAACAGGCCAAAATTAGCCAGATGGTGGACAGCACATAGTGATGCAAGGTCAGAGCCTTTGAACATACATGCAACATTGACAGATGTACAACAGGGTAGGGCTTGCCTTCTGATGCTCTGTCTACCATCTTGTTGACCTTGACCCACCTCTGCAGACACTGCTGTCTGACGCCAAATGTAGTTCCAACCTCTCAAGTCCACATTCCATCTTTCCATCCCTTATCTTGTTTTGGTAGACATAGTTGGTTATTTAAGAGGCCAGAAAACAGAGAAAGGTAATGTATTTCTTTCCAGAATATTCGTGTTGCCCTTCAAACAAGCGGGGAGTCTGCATGTGACTCCCAGACCCCTTTTTGGGCCCTTAGAACTCCTTCTAAGGATAATTATTGAAAATACAGACAGACATGGAATGCCTGAAAATCTGTGGTATAAACTGTAAAATAGGCTTAGTCTAATTCTGAAAAGGGGGGGAAAGGCCTTATGTGTGGAACAACTCCCCCTCCTCAAATCAACATTTGGCTCCTACTCTCTTGGCATTCATAAAAACTATGAAGACAGGTCTTTTTTTGTCAAACTTTGAATTGCCAATTAATTTTAGTAATAATGTTAATTGGTAGTCTTTAGCTTTTGTACTATGGATTTTTGAGTACTCCCTAGCCTAGAAATTAGTATTCAAGTCAACTAAAGTTATTTGAATAATAAATAAATATCACATACTCTTGTCCCCAACTCCAAAGAAACTCCAAAGCCTTCCATAACAATCAAAATAAGTAGAACCACATCATATGCATGTCCAGAAATGAGATTAAAAAATGAAAATCTTATTTTTGGTCATGTGTATGTTATGGTTCTACTTATTTTGTATCATTCCTCTATTTGCAGATCTTGACTTTCTCCAAGATGTTAAATGTCGCCCCCAGCAAACAAAAGATTATCTACCTCAGCTAAATCACTTGTAGAATGACATAGAATGAAGAACACAATTAAAATCACTGAAAGTTTTCCAGACGTTCTCTTGGAATGTAAATCTAGTACTATTGCCAGAAGTCCTTTAAGATCTTCTGCCAGCCTCTTGTTTCCCATGCCAGCTGATCTGTGGCTGCACTGTATGTATTTGGATGGGGAGAATACCATGCAGAATTGTTGTTCTCAATAATGGACATATTGTTTCCTTAACTCAGCCTTCCCGATCTGGTGCGGTCCAGATGTGTGGAATATCAATTCCTGTAATTCCCAGCCAATGAAATCATGAATGTAACAGAGGATCACTGAAGGCACTGACACAAACACAGTTGTATCAATACACTTCAGAAGACTATGCAGGGCTGTGTAAGTCCTAACTAATAGGAGCTCTGTATACAAATATTCAGTTGAATGGCTGGTACAGTTGAGTTGCAAAAGGCTGGATGACTGCTGGGTGGCCTCAAAAGAGATAGAGAAAACTATAGAGCTATGCTCTAGATTTTTGCAGCTTGGATCTGGTAACCATAGTGTCAACTTTATACCAAAAGTGGATAAGAGAAGTCAAATAAATTAAGTCAATTGAACAAATAATAAATAAATATTACACAAAGGATGTAGTTCTAGCATCATATTCTTTTTAGCCTAATTTTGTAATTCCTTTGGAAGTAATGAAAGCAGAATCCTTCCAAGGATTTTCTTCTCCCAGTAGCCTTTGAAGAAAACCAGGTGGAAAATGCACCTGAGAAAAAAAGGTGCCAGAAATGATAATAGTGGATGGTTTTACTCTTTTTTTTTTATTTTGACCCACTACAGACAGGCCTCAAGTTAAAATGTGATTCTTAAATGAAAAATATTGTCCATCTATGCCTTAAACAAAGACCTGCAAAAGAACCAGGACTGAGGGTGGTTAGAAGGAGCTTGTCATAATGCAAACTTAATACTTGATTGTGAACACACAAATCCAAGATTTTCCTCTGGGCTCATCAGCAAAGCCTACATTTAGAAAAGCTCTGGGAAAAGCAACTTAGGTTTAAGCCATTGCCACATCTTGTTCATCTGAAACAATATATACATTGTATGAGATCCGTGTTTGTAAATAAGTGAACCAAAGAGTATGAATGTTAGGCTAAGACTACAAAGTATGTTAGGACATGTCAGCAAGCATTTGGAAAGACAAAGATTTTTAAAACCAAAATAGTTAAGAGGATGATAATTTGTTTTGCCACAGTGATCAAGAAAAATCTATTTCCCATTCTTATCGCTGCTCTCCTCATATTAAACTAATAGCTTGTGGGTAAAATGTTTCATCACCATGAATTTTTGTTATAGACTATATACAACAAACCCTTTTTGTTGGGCACTGCATTCAGAATCTTTTTTATTCCATGTAATGGACTTTAAGTCTTCCTATTCTAAGATTTTTGCCTTTAGCCTTAACTATGATGTATATTTGTTTAGTCTCAGGAAGGAAACATGTAACTTCCACAGTTTTTAAAGGTTTTGGCACACGAGGCCACATTTATTTCAGTATGTTGCGTCAGGGGTTAGAACAGATGCATCCATGGCAGGGAGGGAGCTTCTTCATCCTATAGGTCAGGGGTGGACAACTATGGCCCCTTCACAACTTGTGGACTTCAACTTCCAGAATTCCTGAGCCAGACATGCTGGATCAGGCATTCTGGGAGTTGAAGTCCACAGGTCATAAAGGGGCCATAATTGTCCACCCCTGCTATAAGTCATTCAATGCTATCATTTTTCATTGTGATGATAGCTAAGGGCAAATGGATGACTTTAAGACAGGCTTTATCACCACAATATGGATGCCAAGACACTCTAACACAGTGATGGCAAACCTTTTAGAGACTGAGTGCCCAAACTGCAACCCAAAACCCACTTATGCATCATCGAGTGCCGGGTGGGTGTGGCCCATTGGCTGGGTGTGGCCCATTGGGTGGGCGTGGCTGCAGTGGTAACGGCAGACAGGGTGGGATTAAAAAGTTCAATCAATCAATTCCAACTTTGCAAGACCTTTTTTTTTCCGCAAGAAGTTGAAATTGACTGATTGAACCTTTTTTTTTTTTTTTTGCACACGGCGGTGGAGACCTAAAGCAAAAAGGGTTTATAAAACCCAGCTGAAGGCCTAGGATGTGGCGACAGCATGCGTGCCCACAGAGAGGGCTCTGAGTGCCGCCTCTGGCACCCGTGCCATAGGTTCGCCACCACTGCTCTAACATCTCTTGATAGTATCTACAGAATGACAATATTAAAATAAGTGGTCAGCATCTCACAAGACTGCCAAATCTTTCAAGATTTTATTCCTGATGTCTCACAAGTTTTCAATAGTCTAACACAGGGGTGTCAAACTGCTGGCCCACGGGCCGGATGCGTCATGCCGAAACCATGCCCACCCCAGCTCCAGCAATGGGAAAAAAATTGCGATACGTCACAACATGTCATATGACATGGCGAGTTTGACACCCCTGGTTTAACACGAGTCTGTGGAGGACTTAGAGGGAGGGAGGGTGAGATGGTAAAAATCTTACAACATCTGGCAATCTTAGGAAAAGTTGGTGATTCTTGCAGATCCTTATATCAGTCTCCCCATTCTCAGCTTAATAATTGGTTTTGATGGAATTTTTTTTTCTATCGTGATTGTTATCTCAGGTGGTGTAAGATAAAATAAGAGTTAGAATAGAACAGGGGTCTTCAAACTTGGCCCTTTTATGACTTGTGGACTTCAACTCCCAGAGTTCCTCAGCCAGGCACGCTGGCTGAGGAATTCTGGGAGCTGAAGTCCACAAGTCATAAAAGGGCCAAGTTTGAAAACTCCTGGAATAGAACATATATGAATGGAGTAAGATAAAATAAGAGATAGAATATGAACATATTCTACATATGAACATACAGTATATGAATGAATGTGTGCATGTTTCTATGTGTTTTTAAGGAGTCAATATTTTTGGTGAGAAGTATGTATTGTGTGCATAAATATGTGCAAATTGGCATATATGAAATATCAATGATATTTCCATGAACCCAAATATTGTAATGGATAAAAGCATGGTGTATAAATATGCTTTGTGAACCAAGCAAATTACTCTTTATTTAACAAGTCAATAAACAAATCAGCCTGTGTGATTACAGCTTGTGTTTATGTGTGGAAGTGGATGTGGAAGTGTGCATGTCTGCATATAAGAATGTGTAGAGGTCCCTCACCATCTTTATTTGTTCATGTGACCTCTTGATCTGAAAAATATTTTGACTAGGTTGCAAAAATTGCTTGTACCTCCATATTTCCATGAAAATGCATAAAGTAATTAATGTTGACATCATGCTTAAGTTAGATTGATGAAATAGATACCCCACATGCCAGCAGCATGTGATACACATGCCCTTTAATAGCCTTCAGATGATGTGGAACTATGAAAACTACTCCACATTACATGGATATTTTAAAATAATGACACAATAAGAGCATAATAAGAAAATAAGAGCATAGTATGTGCTCTTCTCCACTGTCTCAAACTCAGGAATGTTGTTTTTATATCATTTGTACTGAAAGTTTTAAAAATAATAAAAGGTAATGCAAATCACATTCAGAAGAGAAAAAGGTTGATGAAAATAAAGCTGTAATGTTTTCTTTTTCCCATCCAGGTCCCCTAATGCCCTGAAATCTATCCACAGCTCACACACACACACACACACACACACACTCAAGGGTTCACAGCCCCAAGTTAAGAATTCCTGCTCTCACTCTTCAAGTCAGAATCTGATTTTTGAAACAGTGTTTATTATTAATAAATGGGATACAACAACAATGCCAACAAACTCAGGGCCTTCCTATATAAGGAAATAGGAAGGCTCAATAAATTATTCTTTATTAGATTAAATCCCACTTTTCCTCCATGAACTCAAGGTTGGCCGCAGTTCCACCTCCATTTTTCCTCCCAGAACTCTTTGAGGTCCATTGAGCTGAAAGGAGTACTTAGCCCAAAGATACCAGTGGGTTTCCATGGAGGAGGGTCTTAGTACCTTCACTGCTCTAATATAAAACAGTATTTCTAAACCTCAGCAACTTGAAGATGCATAGACCTCAACTGCCAAAATCTCCCAACCAGCATGTTTTAAGATGTGCACACATTAAGAAGTTGATGAGGTTCTAAAGTCAAGTATTATGAAATGCATGAGAAGAAAAACAGGAAACAAATCATGCATTTAACTGCTCCAGAAAACCCTGACTGGTCTCAGCCTCTGCACTACATCAGTGATTCAGTTACTGGAATGGTTCTGTAGCCTCATGTCAATATTATGTTTACTTTGTAAGGGAACAGATACGATTTTTGATGCCATGTTTATTTTTGCATTTTTTCAAATATTTAGTTACAGTATGGTACTGGAATGAGTAACCAAAGATGACACACTGAGAAAACATATGTCCTGTGAAAAAATTGCACTGAAAAATTCACCAATATGACTTTTCTCATATAGTGATGGAAAACTGGCAAACAGTGATGCCCCTTCTCTGTCTCTTCTAAGAATTTGTTTAAGAATAGTACCATCCTCTAGCACAACCCAATGATACCATCTAATGTCTGCATGGGGCACCTTTTTTTTTAATCTATCCAAGCATTAGAATCATCAAAAAAAAGTTTATTTCATCTCATGAAATGAAGAACATCCTGGATATTTGATAAACTGATAAATTTAAAGAACATATTACAATTAGAATGCACTATCAACATCACTACTCTGTTCTAGAGCCTATTGTCATTTGGGCATGTTTTTCCCCTTAGATTTTTCAAGAAGAGTCTCTGCTAATAACAGTGGAGGCTTCCCTTCTAATGAAAAAAATAATAATTTTCATCAAAAACATAGCAAAGGAACCTGGTTCCTTTGGTTTCTGGTTTCTCACAATTCTTGGACAGCTCAGTTTTGTTTTCCAAATAACAGATCTCCATACTAAATGCATTTGTACAATCCTACCTTTTGGCCTATACAACATCCCATCAGATCAATATTTATCTACAAAATAGAAAAAAATGTCTGTATCTAAATCAATTTCTTCAAACTATTCTGCACAAAGCAGATCTCTCTGCTGGAAGTTGCAAGCGGGAGACAAAATCAGTGCATAGGAATCTATTATCAGAAATGAATGCTGGGTGTTAGCATAAACATAGCAGGTGAAATCAGGAGGTACAGACATAAATCAGTGAGGCCAAGCAAAGTCAACATCCAGGAATCTATAGCTCAAAAGGCAACTGTAAGAAGCTGAAATAATGGAGATTGAGTTTTGACTTGTTAATTCTTGCCACTTGATTGAATTTTTGCAAGACATACATATGGTTAGGGCATCTCCTGCAGCTATACCTACTCTGGTTCCAGCTTGTCATGATTTGAACTAACTGTTTCCATTTGGCTGATTTAGTTGACTGCAAAATTTCCATCTTTGGCTTTCTATCTTTATCCACATCTTTGTTCTTTTGGACTTTGGGGCATCCAACATTCCCCCCCCCCTTTGGGTCAGATATAAGCTGATTGAACTCCTCCTCAGCAGTTTCCATATCAGACTGCAATTTATCTTGAGCATCCTTTCATCCTTCAAAGCAAAGTTGTCAGAGTCATGTCTGAAACCAGCACAAGATGGCCTCAAAAGTGTCCTCCAGATGTTTTTTTTTTAATTCATGAACTCCAGTTGCCGTGCCTGTGTCCAGGGATCTGGACACTTGTGGTCCAAAACATCTAGAGGGCATCAGAATGCTCATTCTTCAAAGTACAGCCAAGAATGTATTGTTAGGAATCACTCTTCTGGAATGTTTTGACATATCTGCTGACTTCAGAAATGGGATTTGAACAGTCCCATAGTCATTTTTAAAAATGGCATGTGCTAAACTTTTGAGCATATAAAACGAGACACTCAGCAAAGGTGATCAAATAAAGGTTTAGCTCTTGCAAGTTATTTGAATGTTTTCTTTCTGTGAAGGCATAAATTGCAGAGAAGAATGAGTAATGCCTCTGCCTGCCCTGCCCCCCTAATATTATAGTTCCATAAAATTATGACTAACAAAGGAATAAATAGCACATCTGCTGGGATCATCAAACCAGAATCAAGAACTTTATAATTGCATTCTTAAGTGCCCATTGAACACAGCAGGGTTTATTTTGGGGCAAATATGCTCACTGTTAACCATAGACTATGCGATTTTCCATGCAGGTAGAAGAATTATGAGAATAAACAGTATGATTAGATTTTATCATGCTTCCTTGTTCTTCCTATATTTTCAAGAGCTGTAATTCATTGTTATTTCCAACTCTTTTAGTTTTTTAAGTTTGCAGTTTTCACATGGAATAACCATTTTCTTATTTCTCCTACAGCTTTTACTGTATCAATAGAATATAATTTCTGATGGCACAGAAAACTAAATAAATTATTAGAATGTAAATTTGCAGTGGTGACAGTCAAGAAGGGGGGGGGATTTCTTTCACTGATGGGAGCATCTCATGAATAGAAACAACTCTGATACCTTTTCAGCAGGAACAAATTCAAGATCCTAAACATTTATGCTTTTTGCTTGGAAAGGAATGGGCAAGCCGGACCATCCAGATGCTGTGGGGCACAACACTCTATCACTATTATTCATGCTGGCCTGGACAGCAGACTTAAGCTATTATTTGCTGCCCAGAATGATATAGCTGAGCAAACCAAGAAGCGTTGCCACTAATTTTGATTTATTTCTGAGTACCATTTATGGCTTAATTCCACGGCTGCTAAAGTCATAAATCATTAGTGTCAGTGAGCCATTGGGGCTCTTTTGGATGCCAATAGATATAACTTTAGGAAGCTGTATTCCACTCTCAGCTCAGCAGTGGTTGTCCTGGGAAATAGTTTGTTGGCCTCAATTCCCTAGCTGCAATATTAAAGATTTATTTTATAATCCTGTTAGCCAAAGGAGCTGTAACAGAGAATTCAGGCATGAAAAACTAAGCAATGTTTGATCTTAAAAGGTCTGTTTTTCCTTATTCAATGTAATTAAAATTCTTCGTAGGAAAACTGCTCATAGTGAACATCCATTTGCTAAAGAAAGTCCTGCTGAATTCAAAGGTCCTTACTTTCTAGTTCTAGTAGTCTCAGCTCCAGTTGCTTCACCATTGTTGCTTGCTGTTATCATTTTGCAACACATAGATTAATAAACCACAATGCCTATTTTCATCTTCTCCCCAGCTACTTTTCTGTATGTCACTTGCTTTGAAGTTTAAAATTGCTGTAACAACTGTCACAGAATTGTTCCTCCCATTTTATTTTAGTTGATTAGCCAAATACATAATGCAATGCTAATTAATAGCCACTTGACTTTTAGGCATAGTTAACTGAATGTCATGAATGATGTTAGTATTTTTTTAACACTATATGAATTGAGATCTTAATCAGGGAAGGAGAGGTTGATGTGGACATGTTGTGTTTTATGGAGTTAAAGGACTCTTGCTTTGTAACTCTTATAACAAAGTTCCTTTTTTCTTTATGGGGAAAAGGGGGAAACCAGCAACCAATGCTATAGGTCAGCAGCCCCCAACCTTCTGGCCACCAGGAACTGGTTCCATGGAGTAAGCTTTTTCTGTGTACCGGAGGGGGCGTAGTTTGTTTGCGTGGCCCAGTTGCTAGCATTCCACGGACCGGTGCCAGTCCATGGACTGGGGGGTTGGGGACCCTTGCTACAGGTAGTCCTTGATGTATGACCACAACTAAGCCCCAAATTTTTATTGCTAAGCAAGATCGTTAAGTGAATTGTGCCCCATTTTACCACTTTTGCCACAATTAAGCAAATTGCTGAAGTTAAGGGAATCATGCAGTTGTTAAGAGAATCTGGCTCCCCGACTGACTTTGCTTGTCGGAAGCCAGCTGGGAAGGTTACAGATTGTGATCACATGACCCTGGGACAGTGCAACCGTCATAAATACATGCCAGTTGTCAAGTGCCTGAATTTTGATCATTGGGACCATGGGGATGCTACAATGGTTGTAAGTGTGAAAACTGGTCACGAGTCACTTTTTTCATTGCCACTGTAATTTTGAACAGTCATTAAACATAAGTCGAGGACTACCTGTACACAGTACATAATCTTATATACCGTGTTTCCCCGAAAGTAAGGCCTACTCTGAAAATAAGTCCTAGCTTGATTTTTGGGGGTGGGCCTAATATAAGCCCAACCCCCAAAATAAGCCCTAGTTTTCGGGCGAGGCACACACCTAAAAATCAAGCTAGGGATGGGGGTGGTGGAGCTGCCCCACGCGCCCCGCACCCACTTACCTTGAAGCCAGGCCTCTCCTCACCGGCCCACTTCTTCTGCGGCATCTTCTGCAGCCAGGCCTGCATTTTTGAATCCATAGCTTGATACTCGGCTGCAGAGGCATTCCGGAAAGGCCTGACTGAAAAATGCAGGCCAGAATGAAGCTGCTCCTTCGGCCACAGAAGAAGTGGGACTGGCTGGGTGGGGCTGTCAGTGCCAGAGGTGAGTATAAAAGACATCCCCCGAAAATAAGACCTGGTGCCTCTTTTGGAGGGGGGGGGGAAAGACCCGGTCTTATTTTTGGGAAAATATGGGTAGCTCTTTTTAAAATAAAAGAATTATTTCCTCCAGTTTAGTTCAACAACTTTCATTGTGTATATATTCCAGCTCATCTCTCAAAGGCAAAATATAGCACAGAAATATACTTTATTATGTAAAATATGTTTCCAATGAAATATTTAGGACAATATACAATATGTTATATCCTGAATGTAAATAATTATTTTAAAATTAAAAGCCTTCAATAGAAACTACAAAAAATATAGAAACACTTAAAAGATTTGTATAGTTATTATCAAGTCATAAAAGTAAAGAGAAAAATCTACGGAATTCTATTTGACGTTTTGATATAATGACATAAAAAGTACAAATCAGATATCCTGTTGAAAAACAGAATTTTAAAAATTCTTCAGGATATCAACATTATCACAGATCAAATCCAATTATATTGTCACAAATCCATACATTCTACGATGCTTGTGCAACCAACCATTTCTAGTTTTGATTCTGTATTCTTATTGGATCATTTATCTGTGATTTGGTCTGATTTTGATTCTCCCCACCTGACAGGAAAACAGGTAATAGCATAGGGCCAGAGAAGCAGGTGAGCCTCATTTTGGCACAGCCAAACCCACAAGGTCACAGCTCTCTCTTGTCTATAGCTATTTGTCTTCTTTCTCATCTTGCAAGTTGTTTCCCCAACTGGCCATAAGCACAAGTCAACTGCAGTCAAGATGTTTCTCAGCACTAACCCAGTTATATTTAGAAAAACTACATCAATATATTCATAGTACCCCTTGTCCAGTACTGTACTGTATGTAATATAACATTTCTAAATTAGGGAATGTTTTTAAGGATACTGTTCTGTTTAGAATAGGTTCAATGTTATAAAACTCTCTTAGGACTAATGTCAAAAGTACTTGAAAAGTGATGAATGTAGACCTTTGGAAGAGTTGGCTACAGCTGGTATGGAAGAAAGAGATGTTTGAAATAGAAAAAGGGATGATGAAAAGAGGGCAAATGGGTAGGGTCACCCTTTTGCTGTGCATTTCTCTCCTCTTCAATTCATCGCCAAAACTCTGCCCCTTACAATAACAACCTTCAACAGGAGAAAATTGTTCATTTTGATTGCAGTTGAGAAAAGATAACAAATCGTACCCATCCTGCACAACTAACTTCTCTTTATTTTATTGCACCATCTAATATTTTGTTTCAGTCACATTTGTTACTTATTTCTCAAGGGAAATTTTAATACTGTATTAGTAGTGCTTAATAATTTCATTTTATTTCAAATAAAACATTATATAATTATAAATGGAACACTATGCATTAAACATGTACATATTTTAAAGTGCTTTAATTGCTTTTTGCATTCACTCAGTTCTAGAGTCAAAAAGCAATCCAGACAGGTTAATGAGTTATCAAATATTTAGCCTTATGGCTTATTCACTTTCTTGGGGCTGGGTCATCTGAGTGAGAAACATAGGATGTTCATATAAAAAAGAGTATGCTGTCAAATAATTAATTAACTCTCATCTAATTCAACTATCATATATAATTCAACTATCAAACCTGAGGTGCTGCTGTTCATTTTCCTAATCCTGCCACAAGCATCGGGGGCTTGGACCTAACAAATGATACCTTTCTTCCTATCAAACAATAATGAGGGTCTTTAACATAAAAAAGAAGCACCCTTCTTAACAATGATGATGGGACTATCCCCAGATTACAAAGATATTAAAAACAGCCATCATTCACATCATTATTCAGGAATCTCTTGCAGATTCTTTCCCTGCCATGTTCTGCAGACATTTCAGTGGCTCCAGTATATCACAAAAACCTACCATCAGATCAGAAAATTGAGAGACAAATAAGGCCATTCATACAGAAGCACTTAGGCAGGCTCCCAAGGACCTAGACTCAGTGCATTATAACCCTTAAAGGAGAAATATGACTCTGAAAAATGCTTTTATGCAAGTTCCTTGAACTTCAGTGATATTTTTCCAAGATGTTTGAAAACTATCTGGAAATAAATAACTTCTATTAAACAATAACGATTCCAACCTAGTGTCAATATTTAATCCAGCCATGTTAGTTCCTTTTATTAATTTTGACCTCTGGTACTTCTCAAGCTAAATAATCCATTTGCTCAAAGGTTAGCAATATTCTTTTTATCAACTCAGTTCTGGCCACAGTCTTTTGCATTTTTAAAAACAAGGCATTGTTAGTTAAAACATTGAGGCTCTGTGGCAATAATTTTATTCATAACTTTTTGCAGAATTCTAACCCCAATATCCAGTTCCATTGTTTAAAAAAAAAAAACCAATGGAGCCAAAGGACCAATCAAAAGGGCAACCGAGATCACAAGTCCAAGGCATGCTAGATATCCAGGACCCAGGTGACGGATGGAAATCCTTCCTGAGGAAAGTCCACTAGTAGCAGTGCTTCAGAAAAGGCTTGGCTCTTCACTACTAAGGGATTCATTTTCCTTAATGTATTTGAGAATGTCCATCTCATCCATATTTTGGATCTTCTCTTCTGCCGGCTGTCCCGTTTGAGTTGGAGAAGATGGCAATTTTTTCTCAGGTATCACTGGCTTCCTAGGTATTGTTGGCTTAGATGCGATGTTGGGCTTGGGTTTAAGCTTGGGTTTAGAGCTCACTTGCAACATTTTTTCAAAATCATCTTCCACTCTGAAAGAAAAAAGAAAGTAAAGGCTTTTTTTTTTATTTCAGTAGTCCAACATAATAGTGTATGACTGTCTTTCTCTACCCATTACAAACATGGAGAAGGGCCACATTTACTCTGTACATGGGAGTTTCAAATGCAAACTACTCACTTAATCTTCAGGTGGTAATCAAGTACAGGTAATCCTCGATTTACAACAGTTCATTTAGTGACCATCTGAAGTTACCACGGCACCGGAAAAAGTGATTTATGACCGTTTTTTCACACTTACGACCGTTGCAGCATCCCCATGGTCACATGATCAAAATTCAGACACTTGGCAACCGACTCATATTTATGACGGTCGCAGGGTCCCAGGGTCATGTGATCACCTTTTGCAGCCTTCTGACAAGCAAAGTCAATGGGGAAGCCGGATTCACTTAACAATCCAACTGCAGTGATTCACTTAACAATCGTGGCAAGAAAAGTCATAAAGCGGGGTAAAACTCAGTTAATAAATGTCTCAGCAAGAGAAATTTTGGGCTTAACCGTGGTCATAAGGCAAGGACTACCTGTATACTCTTAGGATACCAGGAAAATGGGAAAAGAGTTGCTCCAATATTCCTGAGTGTAGCTTCCTGGAATCATTCTAATAAAGGGAGCATAAAGGTTGGGTTTCCCTTTCCAAGACAAGCCCAAACAATATGGGAAGGCTCTTCAATAGGCATCTCCCAGTCCACACCTACCTCCTGATATCACAAGCCCAAGAATTCCTGTACCTTGTAAGGTTTCATGTTGTAACACTTGGGACACCCTCCTAACACTTGCACCAGAAGATGACCTTAATACCAAGCGATTTCCTGGGCATCTGAATCCTGGCAACTGTCTAAATCAGGGCTGGATAACGTTTTGATGGCCGTGAGCTTTCTATCTGTTGAAAGGGAGAGACCTGCACTCAGAGCAGCTATGCTGCAAAGTGAAAACACATCTCAGTGGCCCCTAAGCAGGACCTTTCCCAAACTTTGTTTTATTCCCACCCCCCTTTTTTAAAAAAAAAATGATGTCCAGCTTATTTCAAAACTTACTGTACATTAAAGCAGTGGTCTCCAACGTTGGCCATTTTAAGACTTGTGGACTTCAATTCTCAGAATTCCTCAGCCAGCATGGCCAAGGTTGGAGCCCCCTGCATTAAAGCTTTTCTGTATATTCCATCTCCAAATGGCAGGATCCATGCTGCTAACTTTTAGGGGTCATAAAAAAAAAGGGAGTCCCTGAGGCTGAATGTGACCCTGGCTGTCAGACTGACCATCCTGTTCTAAACAGAGAGATGTAGGCTAAGTTGAGGTTGATTCTTTTGCCCATCCTTAAGGACAGTGCAGCAGCCAAGCACAATTTTTTCCATGAGTATATCCAGGTACTTTTCTATTTTTAGCTTGTGCAATCATGTGAAAATATTGCGCCATCACAGTTGACCAGGGTACTTGGTACATTGTCTTATGCTCAACACATGTGATTGTGTTAAGACAAGAAAAAGCCTCACCTATTCACAATGATTAAATTATGTCAAAAAGCATAATGAACATGGACATTGTACTACTGACTGCTGGCATTTAGAAAACTCTGCATGGATTAGCTACAGAAATCATGATGAATGGGTAATCTTATAAAAGAATGAGATTTTTAAAACTCCAGGCCCAATATGGAAGTGGGGACTCAGCTTTTGGCAAGAGAAGTGCAACTTTGGAAGGTATGAATGTCATTATATTTTATGGAGTAAAAAAAAAACAAATGAAGCATAGCAACTATCTGAAAATATTAAGCAATGTCATCTGCTGGAAAAAAAATGTGTAGCTGTATTTAAAAGAGATTTATAAGCAGCTCAGACATCTATGGACTATTTTTATTTAAAAGTTTCTAAACAAAGAAATCTATGTTCTATTTTTAAATCTAAACACATTAAATCCACTCTAAAAAAAGAAACACATTGTTTGAATATCTTATCGTAATACTATCATGATTTAACTTCAGCCGACTCTTAATGGAAAAATATCCATAGCTTCTAAATAAGCCGAAAAAATGGAAACAAGATAATTGCTATGTAAAGTCCAAAGACTGTAACACACCACAGATGTAGTACTATTCAGCCAAAAGAGATCCTGTAATGGGGAACTACATTTATTCTGTAGAACAAAAAAAATATGTATTCATCCATACTAAAGCCACCGTATCTAAAGTATTTGTTTTAGAGACAAAACCACATTTGGTAAATAATTGCATTTCTGATATGAAAGCGCCAAGAAATTATCTCAACAATCATGTAAAATGTCTCAAAACTTTGCAGTATAAACACAGAAACTTCCCTGTGTTGAAAATGTTAGTGTTGAGCCCCCCAAGGGTGCTCATAAACTAAGAAAGATAGATTATCATTTAATCCCACTGACTGATTACAAAGAAAAAAGAGTGACATTACAGATATCAGCCCCCATTTACTGTATTAACAAGTACTTTTAAGGTGGTGCCTAACTGCCTTTGGATAGAAGCAGTGCTTTTTTTGAAGAAAAAAAAAAAGTGCCGGAACTCACACATGTCATACAACCCGCCTTGCCTACCCTACAAGGTTCCATCCAAAAAAGGTGCTGGAACTCCGTTCTGGGCGTTCTATGACAAAAAAAGCCCTGGATAGAAGCAAGATGTTATTACTTATTTGCCTGATAAAGAGGAAGGAATCTACTGTTGTTCTGGTTCTGCAGTATTTTGCAAACATCCATTCTCATTCTCAGGTTCAGAGAATTCCATTACACTTACTATGGATACTGCAGGTAGTCCTTGACTTATGACAGTAATTGAGCCCAGAATTATAATCATAAGTCGTGCCACTTACGTCACCATGTGACCACACCCAATTTTATCTTTTTTGTAGTGGTCATTAAGTGAATTATTGCAGTCATTAAGGGAGCACAATAGATATTAAGTGAATCCATTGTCTGCAGTGGGCATTTTTACCGGAAAATGGAAGTAAACACCAATTTCCAACAAAAAAAACCATTGCAAATCGTGGTCATGTATGGCCGGTTGCCAAAAACCCAAAATGTGATGACGTGACCATAGAAGACAGGGGATAGAGTCATTAGAACTTTGAATCAGGGTTGTAAGTAGCACCGGGGAGGTCTGTCACAACTTTTGAGCATTTGCTAAGTGACCAGTCGTAAGTCAAGAATGACCTATATCTGCTCGATCAATGAGACCAGGTGAAGGTGCTATAGGCCAGGGGTCCCCAACACCCAGTTCGTGGAACGGTACTGGGCCGCAGCATGCCAGCAAACGGTCCGCACAAACAAAGCCCCATCCGAGGGATGCAGGCAGCACACAAAACCATGCACTCTCCGTTCGTGGAAAAACCTTTCTCCACGGAACCGGTCCCTGGTGCCCAAAAGGTTGGGGACCTCTGCTATAGGCAGTAGGCTTACCATTCTCTCCCCACCAATCTTTCCACTTTAAAGAGAAGGCGTTTTTCAACAAAAATAAAATATCCTTCTGACCTAGTAAGACTAGGCTCACTTTTCTAGCAGGTCCTGTCTTGTAGAATGTAATTTTGCTGACACACTTATTCTCCAAGAGTGAGGATTTTGATCAATTCTGCAATTCCATCTTCATTCGGAATTGCTACAGTTCTCTTATTCTCTGAATATTTATCTGGCTTTGATGGCTTTTATATCAAAGGTGTCCTGATATTTCTTGGTAGTTAAATCATTCACAAAAAGTCCTGTGTTCCCAGAGCAGAAAAATAGCATATTGTAAGTGGGCCTTAGGTAGCCTTACAGTAAGAGTGATTTCAGAAAGTATAATTCTCTTCTTACTTCTATAGTGACTTGACATTATAATAATAATAATAATAATAATAAAGTTGGAAGGGACCTTGGAGGTCATCGAGTCCAACCCCCTGCTCAGGCAGGAAACCCTATACCATTTCAGACAAATGGCTGTCCAGTCTCTTCTTAAAAACTTCCAGTGTTGGAGCATTCACCACTTCTGGAGGCAGGTTGTTCCACTGGTTAATTGTTCTAACTGTCAGGAAGTTTTCTCTCAGTTCCAGTTTCTTCTTTCCTTGACTAGTTTTACCATCCATTACTTCTTGTCCTGCCCTCAGGCGCCTGGAGAATAGCTTGACTCCCTCTTCTTTGTGGCAGCCCCTGAGAATATTGGAATACTGCTATCATGTCACCCTAGTCTTCTTCTTCATTAAACTAGCCAATACCAAATTCCCCACAAACGTATCTTGATATCTTTAGCCTCCATCCCCTAATCATCTTTGTTGCCCTTCTCTGCACTCTTCTAGATCTCAACATCTTTTTTACATGTGGTGACCAAAACTGGATACAGTTCCAAGTGTGGCCGTACCAAGGCATTGTAAAGTGGTATTAATACTTCACGTGATCTTTATTTCTATCCCTCTGTTATGCAGCCCAGCACTGTGTTGGCTTTTTTGGCAGCTGCAGCACCCTGCTGGCTCATATTTAAGTGATTGTCCACTAGGACTCCGAGATCCCTCTCACAGTTACTACTATTGAGCAAGGTACCCCCTATACTATACCTGTACATTTGGTTTTTCTTGCCTAAATGTAGAACCTTACTTTTTTCACCATTGAATTTCATTTTGTTAGATAGCGCCCAATCTTCAAGTCTGTCCAGGTCCTCCTGTATCTTAAGCCTGTCTTCTGGAGTGTTGGCTATTCCTGCCAGCTTGGTGTCCTCCGCAAATTTGATGAGTTCCCCATCTATCCCCTCGTCCAAATCTTTGATGAAGATGTTGAGAGCCTGGGCCCAGAACATAGCCCTGGGCACCCCACTACACACTTCCCTCCATGTAAGGATGCGGTTCATTGAGGACACACACGCTGGAGTACGGCCGTTTCAGCCAGCTACGGATCCATCTGGTGGTGATGCCTGTCTAAACCCACATTTTTTCTATCTTACAAGTAGTAGGGTTTGTTATCTACTTTATCAAATGCCTTACGAAGTCCAAGTAATTATATCCACAGCATTCCTCGGTCCACTAATTTTGTCATTTGGTCAAAGAATGCAATAAGGTTTGTCTGGCATGATCTGTTTTTGACAAACCCATGTTGGCTTTTAGTAATGACTTTGTTTGCCTCTAGATGTCCGCTGATTCGTTGTTTGATTATCTTTTCCAGAATCTTCCCAGGTATTGAGGTCAGGCTGATAGGTCTGTAGTTTCCTGGGTCCATTTTTTTTCCTTTTTTTTTATTTATATATAACAAGTTTTATTGGTTTTGTTTGTTTTACAACCAAGTGCTTGGAACTCATCGTGAAGATAGGGCACTCCATACAACAAAGTAAAAAATATAATCATACATAGACAATTTGAGTTACTTCTTTAAAGTTTCCCTCTCTAAGCAAGAAACGAAAAAACAAGTAGAAAAAAACACACACACACACAATATCAATAATATTTCCACCCGTTTTCAGGCTTAACTAACTCACAATTTAACATATTCCAATTTGGCCTTATATAAACATGTAGTATACAATTCGGGTACCCATATAGTATAGATTATTTTTAAGATATAAATATTATTCCAGTTGTTCAATTTATACTTCTCTGTTTTAAAACCATTTTAGATTCAAGCCTGAGATGATAAAACAATAATTGTTTCTAAAATAGATTTATAATATGCCTATTATCTCTCTCTATATATATATATATATTAATGTGTCTATATTTTATTTCCTGTACTCAAATATTTTTATAAATCATAGTTAAATATTTCACCAATCTCTATCCAACTCCTAATTTTAGATTTTCCAATTTTCCATCTTGCCATCCGGATCAAAGTCTTGAACCTTAGGAATCTCAGGCATATTAGTTCAGTCAAAGTCTCTAAAAGCCATTTTTACCCATCCAATAAAATTTTAGCTCTGACTTTTAAACCTAATTCTAGCTTTCTTTTTGTGCCAAGCAGGTTTCCACAATAGGGCTTCTAATTCCTTCCATAGTATTTGACCATACAACAATTGAATCCAGTCATAGTCTTCTCTTTTCTCCACTGTTGTCTGCACTATGTAATCAGTCTTAATCAATATGGTGATTGTTCGTTGTTTATTCATGTTGTCAGCATTTTTAACGTCTCGTATCTGAAAGTCTGTTCCTGTTGCCTTTAAAATTATAGATGTTTTAATTGAACTCTGCCTTTGGTCATCCAAAGTCTCTGTCATTTGTGTATAAGATGTAGTATCTTCCTCTTCAATAGATTGTAAATGTGTTTCCTCCATATCGTTAAGTTGTAGACCTAGTTGTGTATCATGTCCAATAAGCTGAATTTCAGTTTTTAACTCTGGGATTTCCCTTTTCCGAAGCATTCTAAAATGTTTTTTTAATTCCTCCTTTGTTTCCAAGATTTTTTCTAATATAAATCCATAGTTAAGCTGTGAGTGGGATTCCATTCTTCATTTTTTTTAGTAGAATTTCAACTTAAAAGCTGAGTTGCAATTTTATAAAATATAAAATCCAAACAAAAATAGGAAAAATCAAGTACAAAAATAAAGACAGCAAAAGTCCCAATCAATATTATGAATATCTAATTTATAATCCAAATAAATAATAGCAACTGGTGTCTCAATTATTATATTGTAATCCTAGAGTGAACAGATCCATTTTTCAGGGGAGTATACTTTGTATTATAAAATCAAAAACAGCAGGCAGAAATTCAAACAAGTTCCAAAAGAAATGCAAGCGTCTGGGCGCAATCCACATAAATTCACCCAGGAGCCGTAGCGTTTTTGTTTTTTGTTTTTAAAGTAGATAGCACTATTCAGAAGGGGGGGAAGAAGAAGAACACTCCACCCCCCCTCCCTAAAGGTTT
>JALGBA010001711.1:0-18309 GCA_023970755.1 Azemiops feae
CTCAGGCAGGAAACCTAATAATAATAAATAAAGTTGGAAGGGACCTTGGAGGTCATCTAGCCCAACCCCCTGCTCAGGCCGGAAACCCTATACCATTTCAGACATTTATTATATACCATTTATTAACTAAGCCATCATCAGCCAGGTTTGGACACACATTAAGCCAGTCTCTCGCAGCTCAGCCACCCTCCAGATGTTCAGCTTGCTAGTGCAAAGAATTCTGGGAATTGAGTTCCACCCCCCCCCCCACACACACACACACACAGACACAAACACAGGTGTGGACTGTTGTGGGTGTCTATCATTTAGGAATTAAATCTGGTGCAACAAGGTGCAATTTGACAATAGGCCAGCTTCTCCCCGATTATTAACTTGGTTTCCACTCCATTCCCAGCCTCAAACAACTGGTTCCAGTTGTGCTCAACTGGATTGGGCAAATACACCCATTTTGATTGGCTGATAGGAAAGGAGAAGAGAGCTAGTGTTTCTCACATCCATTGTGTAGTTACACAAAAACAACCTGGACTTTTACCTGAGCTTCCAACTCAACTCTACTCAATCCAACTCTACTCAATGCAACTAAATCCTACTCTGCCCAACCTTACTCTACCCATTCCTACTCTACCCAACTCAACCCTACTCAACTCAACTCAACCCAACCCTTTCCAATGCAACTCAACTCAACCCTACTCAACTCAGTCCTACTTTACCCAACCCTATTCCATCCAGCTCAACCCAATCCTATACAACTCAACCCTACTCAACACAAATCCTACTCTACCCAGCCCTACTCTATCCATTCCTAGTCTACCAACTTAACCCTACTCTACTCTACCCAACCCAACCCAACATTACTCAACTCAACTCAACTCAAGCCAACCATACTCAATGCAACTCAACCCTACTCAATTCAATCCTACTCTAGCCAACTCAACCCTACTCCATCCCTACTCTACCCAACTCAACCCAACCCTATTCGACTCAACCCAACCCAACTCAACCCAACCCTACTCTACTCAGTCCAACGCAACTCAAACCAACCATACTCAATGCAACTCAATCCTACTCAACTCAATCCAATCCTACTCTAGCCAACTCAACCCTACTCCATCCATCCCTACTCTAGCCAACCCTACTCTACTCAACCCAACCCCTCTACTCAACCCTACTCTACCCAATCCAACGCAACTCAAACCAACCATACTCAATGCAACTCAACCCTACTCAACTCAATTCAATCCTACTCTAGCCAACTCAACCCTACTCCATCCATCCCTACTCTAGCCAACCCTACTCTACTCAACCCTACTCTACCCAATCCAATGCAACTCAAACCAACCATACTCAATGCAACTCAATCCTACTCAACTCAACTCAATCCTACTCTAGCCAACTCAACCCTACTCCATCCATTCCTACTCTAGCCAACTCAACCAAACCCTACTCTACCCAACCCTACTCTACTCAACCCAACCCTACTCAACCCAACCCTACCCTACTCAACTCTACCCAACCCAGATCTTCTCAACACACAGCATCTTCTCTAATATAGCAAACCCCCATGCCCCAGACTCCACCACCCATCGTCCCCAGCTTGGAGAACCCACTCCTGACCCCTCCAGCTTAAAAGAAAAGAGCACCACAGCGCCCCTTGATCATCCAACCCCTGCCCTCCACATACATCCCCTCCCCCCAAATAACTCCCAAACAATCCAGCTACCTGCTGTCGTGTTCTTAAAGCGGCTTAGCATAGACCCCATTGTAACCACGATTCCCAGGCAGTTGCCTCCGTCCAATGAGAGGGCTTCCTTCAGGCCTGAAAGTCTCATGCTAGCCACTCCAGCCCCTCCCCCCACTTTTTATCCTGGTTGGGGGAAGGAGGGAGGGGCCTAAAGCTCTCTGGCTTCAGTTCTTAAAGAGACAGTGCTCCTTTTTTTTTTAAACAAGTTTGTCTCCAAGATCCTACTAAGTAGGAGTAGCCCTACTCACCCCAAAGTCTTTGGGGAGAGGAACGGGGTTGGACACATGGGGGGGGGAGGGTGTGTGGATTACCCCCTCCCCCCACCATTGGCTAGCTTCAGGGAACAAGGAGAGCCACAAACCACGATTGCAAGCCACAATGGATGGGGACAGGTGGGCTAGGCCAGCAAATACGAACCAAGCCGGCTAGCAGGACCCACACCTGTTTGGAGGGCTAAATCTGGCTTGTTTCTGAACGTTCAGGCTGATGGGACTTGGAGTAGGGCCACATTTCTGGAAAAACCACGTGGTTTCCGTCGGAGCCAAGATGGAAACCAGGATGATGGAGGGCAAAAAAAAATGGATTTGAAGAGAGGAAGAAAAACTCTGATTGCAATTCAGGAGCTATTAACATTTCTAATTATTTAGGTGATATTGACTGAAAGCCGGCGGGATGGGGGATTCTGGGAGTTGAAGTCCACCTCTCTTAAAGAATGCCGGCTGGGGGATTCTGGGAGTTGGTCCTCCCCTCTTAAAGAAGGCCGGCTGGGGGATTCTGGGAGTTGAAGTCCTCCCTCTTAAAGAGCGACTAGGGGATTCTGGGAGTTGACAGTCTCTCCCCTCCTTAAAGAAGGCCGGCTGGGATTCTGGAGTTAAGTCCACCCCTCTTAAGGTATGCCTGGCTGGGTATTCTGGAGTTGAATCCACCCCTCTAAAGTATCCTGCTGGGGGATTCTGGGAGTTGAAGTCCTCCCCTCTTAAAGCATAGCTGGCTAGGGGATTCTGGGAGTGGAAGTCCACCCCTCTTAAAGCATAGCTGGCTGGGGGATTCTGGGAGTTGAAGTCCTCCCCTCTTAAAGCATAGCTGGCTGGGGGATTCTGGGAGTGGAAGTCCACCCCTCTTAAAGCATAGCTGGCTGGGGGATTCTGGGAGTGGAAGTCCTCCCCTCTTAAAGCATAGCTGGCTGGGGGATTCTGGGAGTTGAAGTCCTCCCCTCTTAAAGCTGCCGGCTGGGGATTGTGAAGTTGAAGTCACCCTCTTAAAGCAGCCGGCTGGGGATTCTGGAGTTGAGCACTCCCCTCTTGAGATGGCCGGCTGGGAATTCTTCTGGGAATTGAGTCCATCCCCTCTTAAGGCAGGCCGGCTGGGGGATTCTGGGAGTTGAAGCCCTCCCCTCTTAAAGCATGCCGGCTGGGGGATTTTGGGAGTTGAAGTCCTCCCCTCTTAAAGCATGCCGGCTGGGGGATTCTGGGAATTGAAGTCCTCCCCTCTTAAAGCATGCCGGCTGGGGGATTCTGGGAGTTGAAGTCCTCCCCTCTGAAAGTTGCCAAGTTCGATAAACCTTAACCGAGTGTCTGGTCCTTCGTACGTAATAATCTCTGATTCTGTTTAGCCATCAGCCCCAGTGAATCCGATTCTGCGACCTGGTAGGATGAATCGTACCCCTGCTCTCAATTCGAACTCAGCTCCTGGTACCTTCCCGTGCATGCAGGTTTCTGGAGAAACTCACAACAGGGTTACCCCAGACTCGAACTCTAGGTCCTTCATCCCAATGCTAACCAGCTCTTATCCTACACATTAGTCCTCGATTTACGATGGTTCATTTAGTGACCGCTTCAATTTACAACGGCACCGGAAAAAAGGAGAGACTTAGGACCGTTTTTTTCCCCACCCTCGCGACCGTTCCAGCCTCCCCAGGGTCCCGTGATCAAAACCCAGCCACTTAATAAGTATAATAATAATCATCATAAAATTGGAAGGGACCTTGGAGGTCATCTAGTCCAACCCCCTGCTTAAGAAGGAAACCCTATACCATTTCAGACAAATGGCTGTCCAGTCTCTTCTTAACAACTTCCAGTGTCGGAGCCTTCACAGCTCTGGAGGCAGATTGTTCCACTGACAACTGACTTGCCAACTGACTCATACTTACGACGGTCGTAGGATCCCGGGCTCCCGCGATCCCCTTTTTGCAGCCAATGGGGGGAAAAAGCCAGATTCTCTTAAGAACCCTGGGGGTCCCTTCACAACTGCAGGAATTCACAACAACTGGAGGCAAGAAAAAATGTAACCCCCCCCGAACCTATGTCTCACTTAGTGACGGAAATGTTAGACATAAGCCGAGGACCACTTTGCGTGTCACACAAGGCGATTGATGGTAGATCTCCAAGAAACCATCAGAAATAACCAAATAATTAAAATATGTGCTTAAATAATGAAAATAAGTAAAAAAAAAAAAAGCGTAGATAGGAGACCACCAGGAAATCCCAGAAAGTTCTAGACTGGGGAACGTCAGAACCTGCCCCGGCGACAGGCCGTCGCCATCTTTACGATCCTAATGGGGACCAGAATGGATGTCACTAAGCAAGACGTTTTTCCAGGGAGTCGCAGCCAAACCCACGGCCTTGTTCGGCCGCCGTCGTTAAACGAATCACGGCCGTTCTTAAGTGAGTCCAGCCCGCAGTGGAATCCCGCAGTGAAAAACACAAGGCACTTTACCCAGAAGGAGTCCTGTATTTCCTTCCCCCTGCCCCATCCCAAGCCACACACAAATGTACACAGACCCGCAAACACACACACACACACACACACACCGCAAGGCCGACTGCATTCTCCGAAAAAGTGACACAGATCGGAACCGACTGAGCAGAAAACTATTTAAAAAAAAAGCCTCGGAGGGACAATTTAGAAGGAGTTAAAAGAGTTTTCTATTATTATTATTATTATTATTATTATTATTATTATTATTATTATTATTATTATTATTATTATTATTATTATTATTATTATTATTATTATTATTATTATTATTATTATTATTGAAACTTTTCTTTTTTTCCTCCCCCCCAAAACTGGTTCTTTTCTCTCCCTCTCCCTCCCTCCCTCCCTCCCTCTCTCTCTCTCTTCTCTCTTTGCAGGCCCCAAAGAAAGGACTTGGATGGATTCGCACTCGGCTCGGCTTCTCGAATTTTCACACGAGGGGATCAGAAGACGGGGGGGGGGGTTGGAAGGGGAGGGGAGTGTCCCCAAACTCGGAAGAAAATGAAAAAAAATAATTCAGAAATTGTGGGGGCTCCACCACTGTTTGTCCAGGATGGTATGTAAGATCTGCTGCTCGAGCAAGGGGTTGGACTAGATGACCTCCAAGGTGCCTTCCAACCCTGTCATTCTATGATTCTGTAAGGGACTCCAGCTCGAGCAGGGGGCTGGACTAGATGACCTCCAAGGTCCCTTCCAACCGTGTCATTCTATGATACTGTAAGGGTCTCCTGCTCGAGCAGGGGGTTGGACTAGATGACCTCCAAGGTCCCTTGCAACCGTGTCATTCTATGATACTGTAAGGGTCTCCTGCTCGAGCAGGGGGTTGGACTAGATGACCTCCAAGGTCCCTTGCAACCGTGTCATTCTATGATTCTGTAAGGGTCTCCTGCTCAAGCAGGGGGTTGGACTAGATGACCTCCAAGGTCCCTTCCAACCCTGTTATTCCATGATTTTGTAAGGGTCTCCTGCTTGAGCAGGGGGTTGGATTAGATGACCTTCGAGATCCCTTCCAACTCTGTCATTCTATAAGGGTCTCCTGTTCGAGTAGGGGGGTGAATTAAATGATAAAATAAATAAAATAATAAAATAATAAAATAATAAAATAATAAAATAATAAAATAATAAAATTAAAATAATAAAATAAATAAAATAAAATAAAATAAAATAAAATAAAATAAAATAAAAATAAAATAAAATAATAATAAAATAAAATAAAAAAATAAAATAAAAATAAAATAAAAAAATAAAATAATAAATGAAATAAATAAAATAAAAAGATAATGAAATAAAATAAAAAGATAATAAAATAAAATAAAAAGATAATAAAATAAAATAAAAAGATAATAAAATAAAATAAAATAATAAAATAAAATAAAAAGATAAAATAAATAAAATGAAATGATAAAACGAAATGATAAAATGAAATGATAAAATGAAATGATAAAATGAAATGATAAAATAAAATAAAATTCTAAAATAAAATAATAAAATAAAATAAAATAAAATAATGAACCAAAGGAATGGATAGGAGACCACCAGGAAACCCAAAACTAAGCTGGGGAATTTACTTACGACCAGATTCTCCTTTGCTGAGTTGTGAGTTGCGACCGATTTTACAACCTCAGAAAGCATCTTTGGGGTTATTTAATGACCAGCTCTTGATATTCAGGGAAATTTAATTTAGCTGTTCCCATATCGTAGCTGTTAACCTGTCCCGTTTTTCCTGACATTGGGATTATTTAGAAATTTCCAGGGGACAAAAATGCAGGGGGAAAAAAATGTTTGTAGTCTTCCGTGTTTTAATCGGTTTAGTTTTTATACGTTTAAGATGATTTCTATCTGTCTTTTCATTTTTGTTTTGGGAGACACCCAGACTCGGTTGAAAGATAAGAGGCTATATAAATATTTTAAAAATAAATCAATGAAATGAAAGGGAGGAGGGAATTAATCCGAGGAGGGGAGCAGCTGCAAAATTCAGGTTTGCTTTAAAAAAATAAAAAAAAGTCTCCTGTTAATCTTCCCATCAGATTTTCCTCCTGATCTTCCGGGCGTTTCTTGCGTGCAATTGAAAAAAAAAATAAAAAATGAAATATTTCCAACTTTTGGAAATTTTCAATGCTTTTTCTTGCATTTCTCTAAATTTGGGTTGTTTTGGGGGTAATAATAATAATAATAACGATAACGATAACGATAATAATAATAATAATGATAACGATAACAATAATAATAACGATAATAATAATAATAACGATAATAATAACGATAACAATAACAATAACAATAATAATAATAGTTGGAAGGGATCTTAGAGGTCATCTAGTCCAACCCCCTGCTCAGGCAGGAAACCCTAGACCATTTCAGACAAGATCTGCCTTTTTCCCAGCTTGCCCAATTATTCCAGAGTGAGGCAAAAAGAAAACCCTGGAAAAGGAACATATTTTTAAATTAATCGGGTTGGGAGTTCCAATGCCGCCTTAGGCAGGAAAGAGAACTGGGTGACTTTGGGCCAATCACCAGGAGACGGTGAGTTCTAGTCCCGCCTTAGGCAGGAAAGCGAACTGGGTGACTTTGGGCCAATCACCAGGAGACGGTGAGTTCTAGTCCCGCCTTAGGCAGGAAAGCGAACTGGGTGACTTTGGGCCAATCACCAGGAGACGGTGAGTTCTAGTCCCGCCTTAGGCAGGAAAGTTGAGGGGGGGGGGGTTTAAATGTTGGGCCAAGCCCTCTCTCTCACCTCAATCCACCTCACAGAGTTGTTGTTATGGGAAAATAGGAGGAGGAAGAGGTATTAGGAATGTCCTTCCTTCCTCTTTTTTTCCTTCCTTCCTTCCTTCCTTCCTTCCTTCCTTCCTATAGTGTAATGAAGTCTGGATAAAAACTCATAAAGTAATAGGGGTTGGATTAAAAACCCAATAAAGAAATATTAAACATGTTTTCCCAAATATTGAAGTCCACCAAAGCCCTTTGCAGGCCCTGCCAGCGATGCTCACGCCAGCCCAGCGGGGTAGGCCATTTCAATCCCCGCCGAATTTTCCTCCGAATCCCGGCTGGATCAGAATGTACAAATCAAAGTATAAAGGCACCATCTCTTCCTTCCTTCCTTCCTTCCTTCCTTCCTTCCTTCCTTCCTTCCTTCCTTCTTTCTCTTTCTTTTTCTCTTTCTTTCTTTTCTTTCTTTCTTTTTCTTTCTTTCTTTTTCTTTCTTTCTCTTTCTTTTTTTTCTTTCTTTCTTTCTTTTTCTTTCTTTCTTTCTTTCTTTCTTTCTTTCTTTCTTTCTTTCTTTCTTTCTTTCTTTCTTTCTTTCTTTCTTTCTTTCTTTCTTTCTTTCTTTCTTTCTCCTTCCCTCCTTTTGCTCCTGAGTTTGCAAGAATTCCTCCCCGGGGGAATCTCAAATTCCTGCCCCTTTTGGTCTGAGTCAAAGCAATAAAAAAACTCCACCCTTCCAGCTGCCTGTAACCTCTTTCGCCTCCCCTGTGTTACTTCTGCCTGTGGCACTAGAACAGATGCCCCA
The DNA here is from genome assembly GCA_023970755.1 of Azemiops feae. Classification (NCBI taxonomy): domain Eukaryota; kingdom Metazoa; phylum Chordata; class Lepidosauria; order Squamata; family Viperidae; genus Azemiops; species Azemiops feae. The sequence continues at coordinate 8,010 of JALGBA010001711.1, forward strand.
AAAGAAAGAGAGAGAGAGAGAGAGAGAGAGAGAGAGAGAGAGAGAGATGAAGAAAGAAAGAGAGAGGGGAGACAAAGAGATAGATAAATGATAGAAAGACAGATAGATGAATAGGTGTGTGAGAGAGAATAGAAAGACAGAGAGATAAATGGATAGATAATAGATGAGAAAGAGAGAGATGATGAAGAGAGAGAGATAGATGATAGATGGATGGATGGATAGATGAAACAAAGAAAGAGAGATGAGATAGAGAGAGGGATGGAAAGAAAGAGGTTGAGAAATAGAAATGGATGAAATATATATATAGAGGGATGATAGATAGATGATAGAGATAGATAGATAGATGATAAAGAGAGAGAGAGAGAGATGATAGAGAGAGAGAGAGAGAGATGAAAGAGAGAGAGAGAACAAGAAAGAACAAAAGAGGGAGGAAGGAAGGAAGGAAGGAAGGAAGGAAGGAAGGAAGGAAGGAAGGAAGGAAGGAAGGAAGGAAGGAAGCGGAAAGAGCAAAAGAGGCAGAAAAGAAGGAACAAATGAACGAAGGAAGGAAGGAGCAAAAGAGGAAGGAAGGAAGGAAGGGGAAAGAGCAAAAGAGGAAGGAAAGAAGGAAGGGGAAAGAAAGAAAAAGGAAGGGAGGGAGGGAGGGAGGAAGGAAGGGGAAAGAGCAAAAGAGGCAGAAAAGAAGGAACAAATGAAGGAAGGAAGGAGCAAAAGAGGAAGGAAGGAAGGAGAAAGAAAGAAAGAAAAAGGAAGGAAAAGGAAAGAGCAAAAGAGGAAGGAAGGAAGCAAGGAAGAAAGGAAGGAAGCAAGGAAGGACCCTGGTCCCATGACCCCAATTCAGACGCCTGGCCACTGACTCACACTTATGACGGTCACCGTGTCCCGGGGGAATCCCGTGATCCCCTTTGGCGACCTGGTAAGCCAAATCAAGGGGGGGGAGCACCGCGTGACCCATTTAACCACCGCGGGGATCCACTTAAGGTGGTAAAAGGGGGCCCGGCTCCCTTCGCAAACGCCTCGCTTAGCGGCGTCAACGGCAGTCGTAAAGTGAGGACCAGCCGTCCAGTCCCAACGAAAAGCAAAATAAAATCCTCATCCTCATCATCATCATAATAATAAAAACTATCGGGGATCCCTTGCCCAAATTGTTTCCGATATTCCGAATTATGTCTCATTTTTCCCCGGATTTGGGGGGGAGGAAGGAGGAGCCGAGCCAGAGAAAGGCAGGAAAAGAAATCTGGGGGATTTTGGAGCTAAACCAGGGTTGTCTGAAAGCGACTTCCAAGATGCAGGAACGGGAATCTTCGGATGAAGCAGCCGAAATCAGCCTAAAACAGCCGTTCGGCCTGCAAAATCCGGGCCTTTCTTTATTTCTCCTCCTTCCTTCCTTCTTTCTTTCTCTCTCTCCTTCCTTCTTTCTTTCTTTCTCTCTCCTTCCTTCCTTTTTTCTTTCTCTTTCCTTCCTTCCTCTTTTTCTCTACTTCCTTCCTTTCTTTTACTTCCTTTCCTTCTCTTTCTCTTTCCTTCCTTCCTTTCTTTTTCTTTCTTTCTCCTTCCTTCCTTCCTCTCTCTCTCTCTCCCCTTCCTTCCTTCCTTTTGGCTTTTGGGCTTTTTTTTATTTCTCCTCCTTCCTTCTTTCTTTCTCTCTCTCTCTCCTTCCTTCTTTCTTTCTCTGTCCTTCCTTCCTTCCTTCCTCTTTTTCTCTTTCCTTTCTTTCTTTTACTTCCTTTCCTTCTCTTTCTCTTTCCTTCCTTCCTCTCTCTTTCTTTCCTTCCTTCCTTCCTTTTTCTTTCTTTCTCCTTCCTTCCTTCCTTCCTCTCTCTCTCTCTCTCTCTCCCCTTCCTTCCTTCCTTTTGGCTTTTGGGCTTTTTTTTATATTTCTCCTTTCTCCTTTCTTTCTCTTTCTCTCTCTTATTCCTTCCTTCTTTCTCTCTCCTTCCTTCTTTCCTTTCTTTCGGTCGGTCTTTTTCTTTCTCTTGGATTCCTTCCTTCCTTCCTCTTTTTCTTTTGCTCTCTCCTTCTTTCTTTTACTTTCATTCTTTCTCTTTCTCTCTTTTCTCTTCCTTTCTTTCTCCTTCCCTCCCTCCCTTTCTTTCTTTCTCTTTTCCTCATTCTTTCTCTTTCTGTCTGTCTTTCTCTCCTTCCTTCCTCCTCCTCCTCTCTTTCTTTCTTTCATTTCTTTTCTTCTCTTTCTCCTTCCTTCCTTTCTCTTCCTTTTTCTCTGCTTCCTTCTTTCTTTGCTTCCTTCTTTTCTTTCCTTCCTTCCTCTCTCTTCCCTCCCTCCCTCCTTTCTTTTTCTTTCTTTCTTTCTCTCTCTCTCTCTCTCTCTCTTTCTCACTTGTTCTCTCTCTCTCTCTTTCTTTCTTTTTCTCTCTCTCTCTCCTTCCTTCCTTTTGGCTTGCAAAATCCCTGCTTGCAAGGAAGGACCTCGAATTGGTTTCTTTCGGTGGGTTAGCAGGACAAAGATTAACCAGAGATTAACCAGAGATTGACCCAGATCCTGATCTGGCAGGTGGAAAAGAGGAGGAGGGGGGATTATGGGAGGGCTAATCCCTGCCTAAAATGGGATTTACCGGGGGTGTGTGTGTTTAAACCTGGCCAAAGGAAGGGTGGGCCGGCTGAGGAAAAACTGGCTTAGCGTGACGGCTCGGCCGCTCTTAAAAGTGGGGTTTATTGCTGACAAGGGCAAACTGGATCCGGGGACAAACAGTTGTGGGTTCCTGAGGGGTGTGTGTGTGTGGATGACACAGCTTTCTTTTCTCTTTCTTTCTTTCTTTCTTTCTTTCTTTCTTTCTTTCTTTTTCTTTCTTTCTCTTTCTTTCTTTCTTTCTCTTCCTTTTTTCCTTGAGTTTCTTAATCTCTCCTCCCTTCCTTCCTTTCCTTTCTTCTTTCTTAATTTCCCCTTCCCTTCCTTCCTTCTTCCCTCCCTTCCTCTTTCTTTCTTTATTTCTTTCCTTCTTTCTTTTTTATTTCTCCTCCCTCTTTCTTTCTTCCCCTTTCTTTCTCTCTTCTTTTTTCTTTATTTTTCTTTCCTCGGGTCTCCTTCCTTCCTTCCTCTTTTTCTGCTTTGTTCTTCCTTTCTCCCATTCTTCATTTGTCTTTCCTCCCTCCCTCCCTCCCTTTTTCTCTTTCTTTCTCTTTCTTATTTCTTTTTCTTTCTTTCCTTCTCTTTTTTCTTTCTTTTTTCCTTTAATTTCTTCATTTCTCCTCCCTTCCTCTTTCTTTCTTTTCTTTCTTTTTCTTTATTTCTCCTCCCTTCCTCTTTCTTCCTCTCTTTCTGTCTGTTCTTTCTTTCTTCCATTCTTAATTTCTCCTTCCTTCCTTCCTTTCCTCCCTCCCTCCCTCTTTCTTTCTTTCTTTCTTTCTTTCTTCTCTTTCTTTTTTCCTTTAATTTTTTCTTTCTTTCTTTCTTTCTTTCTTTTTCATTCTTTCTTTCTTTCTCTTTTTTCCTTTAATTTCTTAATTTCTTTCTTTCTTTCTTTCTTTCTTTCTTTCTTTCTCTTTCTTTTTCTTCCTTCCTTCCTTCCTTTCCTTCTTTCTCTCTTTCTCTCTCTCTCCCTCCCTCCCTCCCTTCCTTTCCTTCTTGGCCTTCTTTCTTCCTTCTTTCTTTCTTTTTTCCTTTAATTTCTTCATTTCTCCTCCCTTCCTCTTTCTTTCTTTCTTTTTCTTTCTTTTTTCTTTATTTCTCCTCCCTTCCTCTTTCTTCCTCTCTTTCTGTCTGTTCTTTCTTTCTTCCATTCTTAATTTCTCCTTCCTTCCTTCCTTTCCTCCCTCCCTCCCTCTTTCTTTCTTTCTTTCTTTCTTTTTTTCTTTAATTTCTTAATTTTTCCTTTCTCTTTTCTTTCTTTCTTTCTTTCTTTCTCTTTCTTTCTTTCTTTTTCTCTTTTTTCCTTTAATTTCTTAATTTCTCTTTCTTTTTTTCCTTTAATTTTTTTCTTTCTTTCTTTCTTTCTTCCTTTCTTTTTCATTCTTTCTTTTTTTCTCTTTTTTCCTTTAATTTCTTAATTTCTTTCTTTCTTTCTCTTTCTTTCTTTTTCTTCCTTCCTTCCTTCCTTTCCTTCTTTCTCTCTTTCTCTCTCTCTCTCTCCCTCCCTCCCTCCCTTCCTTTCCTTCTTGGCCTTCTTTCTTCCTTCTTTCTTTCTTTTTTCCTTTAATTTCTTAATTTCTCCTTTCTTTCTCTTTCTTTCTTTCTTTCTCTTTTTTCCTTTAATTTCTTAATTTCTCTTTCTTTTTTTCCTTTAATTTCTTTTTCTTTCTTTCTTTCTTTCTTTCTTTCTTTCCTTTCTTTCTTTCTTTCTTTCTTTCTTCCTTCCTTCCTTGCTTCCTTGCTTTCTTTTTCTTTCTTTCTTTTTCTTCCTTCCTTCCTTCCTTTCCTTCCTTCTTTCTCTCTTTCTTTCTCCCTCCCTCCCTCCCTCCCTTCCTTTCCTTCTTGGCCTTCTTCCTTCCGTCTTCCTTTCTTTTTTCCTTTAATTTCTTAATTTCTCCTTTCTTTCTCTTTCTTTCTTTCTTTCTTTTTCTTTTTTCCTTTAATTTAATTTCTCTTTCTTTTTTTCCTTTAATTTCTTTCTTTCTTTCTTTCCTTTCTTTCTCTTTCTTTCTTTCTTTCTTTCTTTCTTTCTTTCTTTCTTCTTTCTTTCTTTCTTTCTTCCTTCCTTGCTTCCTTGCTTTCTTTTTCTTTCTTTCTTTCTTTTTCTTCCTTCCTTCCTTCCTTTCCTTCCTTCTTTCTCTCTTTCTTTCTCCCTCCCTCCCTCCCTCCCTTCCTTTCCTTCTTGGCCTTCTTCCTTCCGTCTTCCTTTCTTTTTTCCTTTAATTTCTTAATTTCTCCTTTCTTTCTCTTTCTTTCTTTCTTTCTTTTTCTTTTTTCCTTTAATTTCTTAATTTCTCTTTCTTTTTTCCTTTAATTTCTTTCTTTCTTTCTTTCTTTTCTTTCTCTCTTTCTTTCTTTCTTTCTTTCTTTCTTTCTTTCTTTCTTTCTTTCTTTCTTTCTTTCTTTCTTTCTTTCTTTCTTTCTTTCTTCCTTGCTTTCTTTTTCTTTCTTTCTTTCTTTTTCTTCCTTCCTTCCTTCCTTTCCTTCCTTCTTTCTCTCTTTCTTTCTCCCTCCCTCCCTTCCTTTCCTTCTTGGCCTTCTTTTGCTGCACAACCGTCCCTATTACACAGCACAAAACAAGCAGTTTCCACACACACACACCTTTGCCGGTCTTAATCTGCAGAGTCAGAGAGCAGAAAGCAATCCCAGCTGCTCCAGGATCTGGCCAACCCACCCCCACCCCCCACCCCTCTCTCTCGTTTGTGTGTGTGTGTGCCTTTGTGTGTGTCTTTGTGTGTGTCACAACTCCTAGGCCCTGGGCGAGACCTAACATCCTTCACGTGGCTGGCATCAATAACTAAAAATAAATAAATCGAATCAAATCTAGATTTCGGAAGAGGGGACGGGGAGAAAACAGCTACCGATTTGGGGGTGAAGCATAACAGAGACACCCCTGAATTCTTCCATGGGGTGTTTTATTTGGGGGGGGGAAGAAATGGCATAGGGACATCCTGGTCTAGTTCCTCCCTGGATTACAATCCACCATTCCATGACCAAGCAAAACAAACCAGCATCCTGCTCTCAAAAGGAAACACCGAGAAATAAAATAAAGTAAAATAAAATAAAATAAAATAAAGTAAAATAAAATAAAATAAAATAATAAAATAAAATAATAAAATAAAATAAAAAGTAAAATAATATAATATAATAAAATAAAATAATAAAAAATAAAATAATAAAAAATAAAAGAAAGTAAAAGAAAAAGTAAAAGAAAATAAAGTAAAATAAAATAAAATAAAAAGTAATATAATAAAAAATAAAATAATAAAAAATAAAAGAAAGTAAAATAAAATAATAAAATAAAATAAAGTAAAACAAAATAAAGTAAAATAAAATAAAATAAAATAAAATAAAATATAAAATTAAATTAAATTAAATTAAAATCAAATAATAAAGTAAAATAAAGTAAAATAAAATAAAATAAAATAAAATAATAAAATAAAATAATAAAATATAATAAAATAAAATAAAATAAAATAAAATAAAATAAAATAAAATAAAATAAAATAAAATAAAATAATAAAATAAAATATAATAAAATAAATAATAAAATAAAAATAAAATACAGAATTTCCAAAAGTTTTAGGCCGGAGAATTTGGGGTACAGACACACACACACAAACACACACACACACACACACACACACACACCAGCATCGGGGCCCTTAAAAGGAAGGCCCAAAGTGTGCCTTCTCCCGGTTTCTCTCCCTACGACCCTCCCTCCCCCCCAAACAGACCAGGAAAATTGGGGTGGAGGGTTCCCCCCCTCCCCATATTTTACTTTGGACACGGGGGACTCCACGTTTCCAGGGGAAAGAGGATCCGGAGGGAGAGAATTAGGGGTGCCCCCTCCTCCCCTTTCCAACCCAGACATTGCATTCAACCCCCCCCCAAAAATGATGGCTTTTTTGGGGGGGGTGCAAGCTATTGCTCTGGAATTGGGGAGGGGGAGTCCCGAGGAGGGTCTGGTAGGAGAAGTGGGGTGCAAAGAAGATCTGGGGTGTTTTTTTGGGGGGGCAGCATCAGCAGTAGGGAGCTGAGATCGAGGAGGGGCGACTTTGGCTTTGCCCTCCCCTCAATCCCCCCCCAGAAAGAGGGGCTCATCCCTCTGCCCCCCCTGACCTTGGGGGACCGGCCCTTCCTGGCCCCGCAGCCCGAGGGGACCCCCTCCCCACACCAGGACAAGCTTGGCATAAATGTCCTCGGGACGAGGGAGACCCCCACACCCCAATTCCCTCTGGGCCGTCCCCCCTTGGTGGAGGAGGGGGGGAAAACGGCAAGGCCTGCCCTTCTCAATGGCCAGGATTGGGGGGCGGGGGGTGGGGTCCAGAAGAAGAGGGGGTCCCGCTCGGCCCTCCAGGATTGGCAAAGCCCTCCAGCAGCCCTCTATCTGTCCATTCACCCTTCCTCCATCCATCCATCCGTCTCTCTTTCTATCTCATCTACGTTTCTCTCTCTCTCTCTCTCTCTCATCTCTATCTCATCTGTTTCTCTCTATATGTATATTTCTCTCTTTCTCTCTCTCTAATCTATGTTTCTCTCTCTTTCTATCATCTATTTCTCTCCCTCTCTCATCTCTCTCTCTATCTCATCTATGTTTCTCTCTTTCTCTCTCTCTCTCCATCTCATCTCTTTCTTTTTCTCTCTCCTTCTATCATCTGTTTCTCTCTCCTCTCTCTTTCTCTCTATCTCATCTATGTTTCTCTCTATTTCTCTTTCTCTCTCTTTCTCTCTCTCATCTCTCTCTCCATCTCATCTACATTTCTCTCTCTTTCTCTCTCTCTTTCTTTCCATCTCATTTATTTCTCTCTCTTTCTCTCTCATCTGTTTCTCTCTCATCTCTCATCTATGTTTCTCTTTTTCTCTATCATCTGTTTCTCTCTCTCTTTCTCTCTCTCTTTCTCTCCATCTCATTTATTTCTCTCTCTCTCTCTCTCATCTGTTTCTCTCTTTCTCTCATCTCTCATCTATTTTTCTCTCTCATCTGTTTCTCTCTCTCTCTCCCTCTGTTTCTCCTTCTCTCTCTCTCCAGGGCTTTGGGGATGGGGATGGGGATATGGGGTGGGGGGGTCCTCACCTGGCTTCTTCGTCGCCGGCGCCTCCCCGGCTTTCCGACCCGTTGCCTCCCCAGGCATGACGAGGGGCGCCTCCGGGGACCCCCCCTCTCCCTCCCAAGCCGGCTTCTTCCTTGGGGCGGTGCGTCTGTGTGTGTGTGTGTGTGTGTGTGTTGGGGGGGTGTCTGCGCAGCCGGCCAGGAGGGGAGGGGGGAGGAGCAGGAGAGAGGGGGGGGCTGGCCAGGGGGGAGCAGGGAGAGCCTGCGCGGTTGCAAGAGGGGCTCTTTAAGTGGGGTGGGTTTTTTTTTTGCTGGGCTGCTGGGGGGGGGGGGGCGCCCGGCTGGAGATCCAGGCTGGGCGGGATGGGCTGAGATGCGGAGCGCTCCGTCATCCCCCAAGTGATGTCAGCAGCGGAGGAGGCTCGTCTGGTCGGCTCCCTCCGCCCCCCCCTCCCGGCAGGAAGGGGAAAAAAGGGGGGGGCGCGTGTGTGCCAGGCACTGCAGAGAGCAAGAGGGAGGGAGGGATGGATGGAGAGAGAGAGAGAGAAGGGGGGGGAAGGTTGCTGCCGAAGCTGGACCCGTTGCATCATCCCGCAACACACACAAAAAAGTGTGTGTGTGTGTGTGTTGCGAAGCCTTAGCAGCAAAGCAGGGCTTGCAAATAATAATAATAATAATAATAAAGTGTGTGGGGGGGTTGAAGCAGGGCCTGCACCCCGCAAAAGAAGGGGGGGGTTGGCAAGCCTTAAGAGCAAAGCAGGGCTTGCAAAAAAAAAAAAGGGGGGGTTGCAAGCCGCAGCGGCGGAGCAGGGCCTACACCCCGCAAATGAAGGGGGGTTGGCAAGCCTTAGCAGCAAAGCAGTGCTTGCAAAAAATTATTATTATTATTATTATTATTATTATTATTATTATTATTATTATTATTATTATTATTATTATTATTATTATTAATAATAATAATAATAATAATAATAATAATAATAATAAAGTGGGGGGGCCTGCTGTGGGAGTTTGAATCCCGGGGTCCAGCGCCTGCTGGACGGACCAGTGGTTGTGGGAGTTCAAATCCCGGGGTCCAGCTTCTGCTGGACGGACCAGTGATGTACGTTAGCCTAGGCGAACGGACCTTGCGTTTGGTAGATAGGAAACACACGGACAACATGTTTCTTCAGGTTGAATCAGCAAGCAAGAGCGCAGAAGGATCTGCGTGCCTCTTTTTTATTGGTACACTTACGTCACAGCAGGAGGTTGTAAAGGGTGGGTTTTGCCAGGAAATGAAACTTAAAAGGCATACCTTAACTTAACTCAGGAAATGGAAACTTAATAAGGCATAGCTTATCTCAACTCAGGAAATATAGACTTTAAAGGCATAGCTTAAGAAATGATAACTTGTAAGACATAATTCAGGAAGACATAACTCATGACTTATCTCAGGACTTAAAAGGCATGGACACTTGAAAGGCATGGAAGCCTATCTTAACTCAGGAAATGGTTGCAACATCTCCACTGTTTTTATTTTTTAAAGTTCAATCTCTATCCTACTTGTGGCCATAATCTGCATCCTCCGAAACAGAAAAGGGCAACTCCATAAGAATACGAGATTCTTGCTTGGGGGCAAGAGCCTCCATGGCTAAGTCTGATTCAGTATCGGAACAGTTGGAGTCCGTGTCAGACAGTGTCAGTAGGGCAACCTTTTCAAAGGGGTGGAATTTGGGTTTCAAGGGTTCATATATATTGTTTGAGACAAGCATAACATTAATCTTAGAAAGATTATAATCCAAACCATTCAAACGATCCTTGAGAAATTGCAAAAGGCGTGAAAAAACACATGGGCCAATCATACATAATATAAGCAAAATTATACAAGATCCTAAAATAGCAGAAAGCAATGTAGTAATCCAGGGAGAGAAATTAAACATGCTTTGATACCAGGATTGTTGGGAAAACCTTTCCTGTTCCCTGTCTTTTAATCGTTTGCGTAACTCATTCATAGAGTCGCGCACAATGCCAGATTGATCAGAATAAAAACAACATTCTTCTTTTAAGGCTACACACGTTCCACCTTCCTTTAAAAATAAAAGGTCGAGGGCACGCCTATTCTGCAAAACTACTTCAGCAAGAGATGACAAAGAAGTTTGAAGGGCAGAAATTGAAGTCTCAATGCGGGAAAGATCATTATCTATTTCTAGACTAAGTTTTTGTATTTGTTGTTGATTAACAACCAAAGCCACAGCTCCAGTAGCTGCTCCTGCAACACCTAATCCTAAAAGAACTGAAAGGGTTAGGGCTGTAACAAATTCACGTTTTACACGTAGGTGGTATTCCGGTGGTTCCATAAGGGAAACAAAATCAGAGGGGGAATAATAGGTGATTCTAGGGACTAAGCGTACCTGAATACAAAAGGCTTTTTGTTGTATAAGGACATCCCCTGACACACAGGCTGTGGCACCTGTAGAGCAAGCCCAGATGGAGTTGTTGCCGGGGATGAAGAATTGGCCCTTTAAGCTGGCAGAAATATTACCATTACTCAAGGTAAAAAGAGAGTTATAACCTGCCGTATTTACACTGCCCGATCTTTTCTGGGTGAGCCAAACATCACATTGGTATTTGCCAGTGGTGATATTAGCACAATATTGAGAATAATTTGCAGGAATGTTTCC
>JALGBA010001712.1:0-13726 GCA_023970755.1 Azemiops feae
AAAAACACAAACGTATTTATTTAGCGTATGGCACAATACACTCCGACAGTATCTTTTCACTAGCCTCCACTAGTTGTGACACTGCTTAGGTTTTACAAAAGCAGCCAAGGCCATTAAGTGATGCTCCAGTCAGAGCTGAAGAACCTTCTTGTATGAGAAGCGAAACGTCTTCAAAGAAAATCAAGAAAGTCCAGTTGCCTCCTGAAAAAGCATCTTTGCGACAATTATGACCCGGATGACTGAGAATCTCCATAGACAGTGAGAGACAATACTTAAGGCACTGGACTAGAAATCGGAAGACTATCGGTTCTAGTCCCACCTTAGGCATGAAAGTCAACTGTGGTGACCTTGGGGTCAGTCCTTCTCTCTTGGTCCTAGTAAGGAGGCAATGCCAAACCACCAGCTTCCCATCATAGCTATCTGCAATTGCATTGACGCACGACCGAATGTGTGCAGCTGGGGCCTGCGCACACCTGCAACATATCCTGTACATCTATCTATCTATCTGTCTATCTATCTATCTATCTATCTATCTATCTATCTATCTATCTATCTATCTATCTATCTATCTATCTATCTATCTATCTATCCATCTATCATCTATCTAATCAATCAATCAATCAATCAATCTATCTATCTATCTATCTATCTATCTATCTATCTATCTATCTATCTATCTATCTATCTATCTATCTATCTATCTATCTATCTATCTATCTATCTATCTATCTATCTATCTATCTAATATAAAGGAGGTTGCACTTCAATGGTTAGACGGCCTATTGGTATCTGAACAAAAATCTTTTTAACATTTATATTTTATTGAGTTTTTCTAATCTAGGTGAAATGTTAATATATACTGCAAGTCCATGTATGATATGCCATACGCTAAATAAATAAGTAAACAACCGCCCAATCAAGAAACTACCAGGAACACCTCCATCAACACTGATAGGACAAGCCACTAAGTATATAAAGAGAGAGCAAATTCCTCTCTCTTCTAGCACTGATGATGTCCTAGTTGGGTCACGTAAACGTCTGCAAGAAACCACCAGCTCAGAGAGCACCAAGGACCCCTGAAGAACAATGTTGTTTGGATATGACCAAGTGGCTCCTTAGCTCCGGCTTTATTAGTTATATAATAACAATGATATGTGTGTGTGTGTGGGCGTGCGTGGGTGTATGATAATACTATATAATTTATATTATGATTGCATTTATCTGCCCCATCTCGCCTAGAGGTTTAGAAAGCCCCTTTTTGCTTCCCAGTCAGTCAATATGGGCTGAGCAAGTGAAGCTGGAGGCAGCCAAGATTTCCTTCCCTCCACTTTCCCCTCGCACTTTACATATGCCCAGAGGCACCGTGCACACTTAGAAGCAGCTGCCCGCCGGCCTCCCCGCCCGTCCCTTGTTTCTTCCATCCCTAACCCCTCCATTCCAGATTCACCCGCCTGGTTGCCTTCGATGCCTTTATGCTTTGTTTGCGACGTAAACTGTCCGAAAGAAATAAACCTTTTATGGAATTTCAAAGGTATTATCCTCTATCTTTAGTAATACGCCTTATTATGTTAATAGGGCGAAGGGAAGCCCTTTTTCTGCGACGCGGGGACACAAAACATCCCTAATATTACTGAGGTTTTCATTATAAATACTACACTAAAACTCCATTTAAAGCCTTTATTTCTTTGTGTGGCTGCTCGGCTCACCTGCGGCAGTCCGAGGCTTTTTTCCCTTCTTGCGGCAGCGTAGAGCAGAAAAGAGGACAGGAAGGTGCCGACGGATGACTAAAAGCAACGGATAAGAATTCGGCCATAATAGGAAGGTCGATTCCAAATGAACTGGGGGATGGCCAATTTGGACGGACGGGAGGTCGCCATGCCGAGAAGGTCTAGGTGTTAATGCTATGGGACGGAAAAACCTGCCCTCCTGTGGTCAAAACGGGTATTGCGGCCGCCGAAATAAATAAACCTTTTGAATGGGATTTTAAGGTTATTATTCTCTATCTTTATTATTAACGCCTTATTAATATTAATAGGGCGACGGGAGGCCCTTTTGCTGAGACCCTGGGGCAGAGTAAGATAACCTAATATTAGTATGGTTTTATTTACAAAGAATAATAAACTTAAAACGCCATTTAAAAGGTTTATTTCTTTTGGTGGCGGTCTGTACCTGCCTTTTCCCTTTAGCAGAATGGCGCTGCCTCAAAAGCCTGTAATGAATAATAGGTTACTTGATAGTGCACTTTAAAGATAAACCTTCACCAACATACATAAATTTATTGCTATGGTTAATATTAAAATGAGTGAGATTAGATTTTACGTTCGCTGCTAGTTTTGAAACTGACGCATTTATTAAAATGTTTTATGTCTACCTACATCACACTAATTTCTTGCTGCATCTTAGTTTCTAATCTTCCTAGTATGCCCAGTCGTGAATATCATTTCACTGGGTTGAAAAATAGACAGCTAGTCAATTGGGGTGGAAGGTGCCAGGCTAGAAATTGGGGGGTGGGGGCTGAGTTTTAAGTAGTCCCACCTTAGTACTGAGAAAACCAGCTTTGGCCGATTCCTCTCCTATTCAGCCTAAGTCGAGTACCCTAACCCTGAGGGGCTGTTGCTGCCGTGGCGAAAATAAGAGAAGGAAGGAGCATTAGATATATTTGCCGCCTTGAGTTATTTATAAAAATAACAAAGGCTGGATTAAAAAAATACGCAAAATTTAGAGCGGCTTTGGTCTAGTCGTGGTTAAGGCAGCAGACTAGAAAGTGGGAGGCTGTGAGTTCTAATCTGCTTTTAGAGGCAGAAAAGTCATCTGGGTCAGTCACTCCAAAACCAGCTTTGGGCCAGTCACTCTCTCTCGGCCCTAGGAAGGAAGCAACGGCAAACCATTTGTCTGAAATGGTATAGGGTTGCATGCCTAAGCAGGGGGTTGGACTAGAAGACCTCCAAGGTCCCTTCCAACTCGGTTATTTTCTAGTGTTCTACCGCAGCTTGTGGGGGGGGCGGGAAAACCTTGCCAAGAAAACCGCAGGGATTTGTCCGGCATGGCCAGGAGTCGAGACTTATAGTGTAAAGCACCAAATAATTTACACGAATAATCAGCAATAATAATTACTTAAAGCCCGGCTCCCTCCGTGAGTGTTTCAACGCAATGGGAGTGCGAACACAGTCAATTGAGTTCATCGGGCAACGCGTGTCGTGGGAACGCAACTCCTAGTACCCACGCCGCCCATGAAAAGGGCGGCGTTCGAGCGGCAGAGTCGGGGAAGCTTCCCTGAAGCCCCCGCCTCACCTGGCCTTGCTGCAAAGGCAGCAGCGCCGCCGGCTCCACCTTTGCCTTCTCCTTCGCCCTGGGACAGCCTTCTCGGGGCGTCGCCGGGCTGTGACACCATCAGAAGGCGCGTCCCCTATTTCGGCAGAGAAGCCGAAAGGCACCATAGAGGTAGGAAAGGAGAGCGGAGGAAAGACTGGGCTTTCCCCTCTTGAAACCGTCGAACTTGGGAATCGCCATAGAAATGTAACCAGAGAGCTCGGATGGAAATGGTAGAGCGGCCGGTAGAACCAAGACTTCCGAGTTTGCTGGAGCATATATGGAGGAAGACTTTGGATTGTAGTTAAGGACGGAAAAAAGACAATGCAGAAATCTGGATTGTATTGGGGGCGCCCTATATAAAAGCCCCCCGCAAAGGTGGAGTGTCACAGAGTATTGCACATCCATTCCCAGCCAGCAGGGGACAAGTTTAATCCCTGTAAGTCATCCAGCGTTTCTCAACCTTGGCAATTTTTGTGGACTTCAAGTCCCAGAATTCCCCAGCCTGCATGCAGTTTGCAGGTAACTAAATGGTTTATCCAGGGAAAGCAGGAACTGTATTAAATTGGACTCCAGGGTTGACCGAGTACACCACCTCCAAATTTGTGACGTCCCCTAAAATTTGCTGGCAACCCCCAAGCGATCGCAATAAATAAATAAAAACACAAACGTATTTATTTAGCGTATGGCACAATACACTCCGATAGTATCTTTTCACTAGCCTCCACTAGTTGTGACACTGCTTAGGTTTTACAAAAGCATCCAAGGCCATTAAGTGATGCTCCAGTCAGAGCTGAAGAACCTCTTGTATGAGAAGCGAAAACGTCTTCAAAGAAAATCAGAAAGCCAGTGCCTCCTGAAAAAGCATCTTTGGGACAATTATGACCCGGATGACTGAGAAGCTCCATAGACAGTGAGAGACAATTCGGGATACTTAAGGCACTGGACTAGAAATCGGAAGACTGTCGGTTCTAGTCCCACCTTAGGCATGAAAATCAACTGTGGTGACCTTGGGGTCAGTCCTTCTCTCTTGGTCCTAGTAAGGAGGCAATGCCAAACCACCAGCTTCCCATCATAGCTATCTGCAATTGCATTGACGCACGACCGAATGTGTGCAGCTGGGGCCTGCGCACACCTGCAACATATCGTGTACATCTATCTACCCTATCTATCTATCTATCTATCTATCTATCTATCTATCTATCTATCTATCAATCTATCTATGTATCTATCTATCTATCTATCTATCTATCTATCTATCTATCTATCTATCTATCTATCTATCTATCTATCTATCTATCTATCTATCTATCTATCTAATATAAAGGAGGCTGCACTTCAATGGTTAGACGGCCTATTGGTATCTGAACAAAAATCTTTTTAACATTTATATGTTATTGTGTTTTTCTAATCTAGGTGAAATGTTAATATATACTGCAAGTCCATGTATGATATGCCATACGCTAAATAAATAAGTAAACAACCGCCCAATCAAGAAACTACCAGGAACACCTCCATCAACACTGATAGGACAAGCCACTAAGTATATAAAGAGAGAGCAAATTCCTCTCTCTTCTAGCACTGATGATGTTACCTAGTTGGGTCACGAAACGTCTGCAAGAAAACCACCACGCTCAGAGAGCACCAAGGACCCCTGAAGAGACAATGTTGTTGGATGATGGACCAAGTGGCCCCTTAGCTCCGGCTTTATTATTTATATAATAACAATGATATGCGTGTGTGTGTGCGTGCGTGGGTGTATGATAATACTATATAATTTATATTATGATTACATTTATCTGCCCCATCTCGCCTAGAGGTTTAGAAAGCCCCTTTTTGCTTCCCAGTCAGACAATATGGGCTGAGCAAGTGAAGCTGCAGGCAGCCAAGATTTCCTTCCCTCCACTTTCCCCTGCCACCTTTACATATGACCAGAGGCACCGTGCACAACTTAGAAGCAGCTGCCCGCCGGCCGTCCCCGCCCCGTCCCTTGTTGTTCCATCCTAACCCTCCATCCAGATTTCACCGCCTGGATTGCCTCGAGGGCTAGCTTTGCGACGTAAAACTGTGCCGAAAGAAATAGACCTTTTTAATGGGATTTTTAAGTTATTATCCTCTATCTTTATTAGTAACGCCTTATTAATGTTAATAGGGCGAAGGGAAGCCCTTTTGCTGCGACGCGGGGACACAAAAACATCACCTAATATTACTGAGGTTTCATTAATAAATACTACACTTAAAACTCCATTTAAAAGCTTTATTTCTTTTTGTGGCTGCTCGGCTCACCTGCGGCAGTCCGAGGCTTTTTTCCCTTCTTGCGGCAGCGTAGAGCAGAAAAGAGGACAGGAAGGTGCCGACGGATGACTAAAAGCAACGGACAAGAATTCGGCCATAATAGGAAGGTCGATTCCAAAAGAACTGGGGGATGGCCAATTTGGACGGACGGGAGGTCGCCATGCCGAGAAGGTCTAGGACTAGGTGTTAATGCTATGGGACGGAAAAACCTGCCCTCCTGTGGTCAAAACGGGTATTGCGGCCGCCGAAATAAATAAACCTTTTGAATGGGATTTTAAGGTTATTATTCTCTATCTTTATTATTAACGCCTTATTAATATTAATAGGGCGACGGGAGGCCCTTTTGCTGAGACCCTGGGGCAGAGTAAGATAACCTAATATTAGTATGGTTTTATTAACAAAGAATAATAAACTTAAAACGCCATTTAAAAGGTTTATTTCTTTTGGGGGCTGCTGTACCTGCTTGTCCCTTAGCGAGAGATGGCGCGGCCTTCAAAAAGGCCTGTAATGATGAATTAAGGTTACTTTGATAGGTGCTAACTTTAAAGATAAACCTCACCAAACATACATAAATTTATTGCTATGCTTAATATTAAAATGAGTGAGATTAGATTTTACCTTCGCTGCTAGTTTTGAAACTGACGCATTTATTAAAATGTTTTATGTCTACCTACATCACACTAATTTCTTGCTGCATCTTAGTTTCTAATCTTCCTAGTATGCCCATTCGTGAATATCATTTCACTGGGGTGAAAAATAGACAGCTAGTCAATTGGGGTGGAAGGTGCCAGGCTAGAAATTGGGGGTGGGGGCTGAGTTTTAGTACCACCTTAGGTATGAGAAACCAGCTTTGGGCCAATTCCTCTCCTAGTCAGCCTAAGTCTAACCCTAACCCTAGGGCTGTTGCTGCATGGCGAAAATAAGAGAAGGAAGGAGCATTAGATATATTTGCCGCCTTGAGTTATTTATAAAAAAATAACAAAGGCTGCATTAAAAAAATACGCAAAAAGTCATCTGGGTCAGTCACTCCAAAACCAGCTTTGGGCCAGTCACTCTCTCTCGGCCCTAGGAAGGAAGCAACGGCAAACCATTTGTCTGAAATGGTATAGGGTTGCCTGCCTAAGCAGGGGGTTGGACTAGAAGACCTCCAAGGTCCCTTCCAACTCGGTTATTCTATTCTAACCGCAGCTGGGGGGAAAAACCTTGCCAAGAAAACCGCAGGGATTTGGTCAGGCAATGGCCAGGAGTCGAGACTAAGTGGAAAGCACCAAATAATATTAAGAATAACAGAAATAAATTGCTAAACGCCCGGCTCCCTCCGGTGATGTTACTAGAAGGGAGTGCGAACACAGGCAATTGAGTTCATCGGGCAACGCGTGTCGTGGGAACGCAACTCCTAGTACCCACGCCGCCCATGAAAAGGCGGCGTCGAGCGGCAGATTCGGGGAAGCTTCCCTGAAGCCCCCGCCTCACCTGGCCTTGATGCAAAGGCAGCAGCGCCGCCGGCTCCACCTTTGCCTTCTCCTTGGCCGCGGGACAGCCTTCTCGGGGCGTCGCCGGGCTGTGACGCCATCAGAAGGCACGTCCCCTATTTCGGCAGAGAAGCGGAAAGGCACCATAGAGGTAGGAAAGGAGAGCGGAGGGCAGACTGGGCTTTCCCCTCTTCAAACCGTCGCTCTTGGGAATCGCCATAGATATGTACACAGAGAGCTCGGGTGGAAATTGTAGAGCGGCCGGTAGAACCAAGACTTCCGAGTTTGCTGGAGCATATATGGAGGAAGACTTTGGATTGGAGTTAAGGACGGAAAAAAGACAATGCAGAAATCTGGATTGTATTGGGGGCGCCCTATATAAAACCCCCCGCAAAGGTGGAGTGTCACAGAGTATTGCACATCCATTCCCAGCCAGCAGGGGACAAGTTTAATCCCTGTAAGTCATCCAGCGTTTCTCAAACTTGGCAATTTTTGTGGACTTCAAGTCCCAGAATTCCCCAGCCTGCATGCAGTTTGCAGGTAACTAAATGGTTTATCCAGGGAAAGCAGGAACTGTATTAAATTGGACTCCAGGGTTGACCGAGTACACCACCTCCAAATTTGTGACGTCCCCTAAAATTTGCTGGCAACCCCCAAGCGATCGCAATAAATAAATAAAAACACAAACGTATTTATTTAGCGTATGGCACAATACACTCCGATAGTATCTTTTCACTAGCATCCACTAGTTGTGACACTGCTTAGGTTTTACAAAAGCAGCCAAGGCCATTAAGTGATGCTCCAGTCAGAGCTGAAGAACCTTCTTGTATGAGAAGCGAAACGTCTTCAAAGAAAATCAAGAAAGTCCAGTTGCCTCCTGAAAAAGCATCTTTGGGACAATTATGACACGGATGACTGAGAATCTCCATAGACAGTGAGAGACAATGCGGGATACTTAAGGCACTGGACTAGAAATCGGAAGACTGTCGGTTCTACTCCCACCTTAGGCATGAAAGTCAACTGTGGTGACCTTGGGGTCAGTCCTTCTCTCTTGGTCCTAGTAAGGAGGCAATGCCAAACCACCAGCTTCCCATCATAGCTATCTGCAATTGCATTGACGCACCACAGAATGTGTGCAGCTGGGGCCTGTGCACACCTGCAAATATCGGCACCATCTATCTATATCTATCTATCTATCTATTCTATCTATCTATCTATCTATCTATCTATCTGATCTATCTATCATTATCTATCTATATCATCTATCTATCTACTCTATCTATCTATCTCTCTATCTATAGTAATATAAAGGGAGGGCTGAACTCAAGGTTTTAGAAGGCCTATTGGTTAGCCCCGACACAAAAATCTTTAAATTTATATTTTATTGGTTTCTAATCTAGGTGTGAAATTTAATATATACATGCAAGTCAAATGTATGCTATGCATACGCTAAATAAATAAGTAAACAACCGCCCAATCAAGAATACCAGAACACTCATCAACCATGATAGGGACAAGCCACTAAGTATATAAGAGAGAGCAAATTCATCTTTCTTCTAGCACTGATGATGTTACCTAGTTGGGTCACGAAAAGTCTGCAAGAAAACCACCAAGCTCAGAGAGCACCAAGGACCCCTGAAGAGACAATGTTGTTGGATGATGGACCAAGTGGCCCCTTAGCTCCGGCTTTATTATTTATATAATAACAATGATATGCGTGTGTGTGTGCGTGCGTGGGTGTATGATAATACTATATAATTTATATTATGATTACATTTATCTGCCCCATCTCGCCTAGAGGTTTAGAAAGCCCCTTTTTGCTTCCCAGTCAGCATATGGTCTGAGCAAGTGAAGCTGGAGGGTCAGCCAAGATTTCCTTCCTCCCACTTTCCCCTCGCCATTTACACTATGCAGAGGCACCGTGCCACCACGTAGAAGCAGCTGCCCGCCGGCCTCCAGCCCGTCCCTTGGTTTCATCCACTAAACCCTCCATTCCAGATTCACCCGCCTGGAGTGCCTCGATTTTGCCTATGCTTTGCGACGTAAACTGTGCAGAAAGAAAAGACCTTTTTTAATGGATTTAAAGTATTATAGCCTCTATCTTTACGTGTATCTCACAAGTAACTCTTATTAATGTTAATAGGGCGAAGGGAAGCCCTTTTGCAGCGACGCGGGGACACAAAAACATCACCTAATATTACTGAGGTTTCATTAATAAATACTACACTTAAAACTCCATTTAAAAGCTTTATTTCTTTTTGTGGCTGCTCGGCTCACCTGCGGCAGTACGAGGCTTTTTTCCCTTCTTGCGGCAGCGTAGAGCAGAAAAGAGGACAGGAAGGTGCCGACGGATGACTAAAAGCAACGGACAAGAATTCGGCCATAATAGGAAGGTCGATTCCAAATGAACTGGGGGATGGCCAATCTGGACGGACGGGAGGTCGCCATGCCGAGAAGGTCTAGGTGTTAATGCTATGGGACGGAAAAACCTGCCCTCCTGTGGTCAAAACGGGTATTGCGGCCGCCGAAATAAATAAACCCTTTGAATGGGATTTTAAGGTTATTATTCTCTATCTTTATTATTAACGCCTTATTAATATTAATAGGGCGACGGGAGGCCCTTTTGCTGAGACCCTGGGGCAGAGTAAGATAATCTAATATTAGTATGGTTTTATTAACAAAGAATAATAAACTTAAAACGCCATTTAAAAGGTTTATTTCTTTTGGTGGCTGCTGTACCTGCTTGTCCCTTAGCGAGAGATGGCGCGGCCTTCAAAAAGGCCTGTAATGATGAATTAAGGTTACTTTGATAGGTGCTAACTTTAAAGATAAACCTCACCAAACATACATAAATTTATTGCTATGCTTAATATTAAAATGAGTGAGATTAGATTTTACCTTCGCTGCTAGTTTTGAAACCGACGCATTTATTAAAATGTTTTATGTCTACCTACATCACACTAATTTCTTGCTGCATCTTAGTTTCTAATCTTCCTAGTATGCCCATTGGTGAATATCATTTCACTGGGGTGAAAAATAGACAGCTAGTCAATTGGGGTGGAAGGTGCCAGGCTAGAAATTGGGGGTGGGGGCTGAGTTTTAGTACCACCTTAGGTATGAGAAACCAGCTTTGGGCCAATTCCTCTCCTAGTCAGCCTAAGTCTAACCCTAACCCTGGGGCTGTTGCTGCATGGCGAAAATAAGAGAAGGAAGGAGCATTAGATATATTTGCCGCCTTGAGTTATTTATTAAAAAATAACAAAGGCTGCATTAAAAAAATACGCAAAAAGTCATCTGGGTCAGTCACTCCAAAACCAGCTTTGGGCCAGTCACTCTCTCTCGGCCCTAGGAAGGAAGCAACGGCAAACCATTTGTCTGAAATGGTATAGGGTTGCCTGCCTAAGCAGGGGGTTGGACTAGAAGACCTCCAAGGTCCCTTCCAACTCGGTTATTCTATCCTAACCGCAGCTGGGGGGAAAAACCTTGCCAAGAAAACCGCAGGGATTTGGTCAGGCAATGGCCAGGAGTCGAGACTAAGTGGAAAGCACCAAATAATATCAAGAATAACAGCAATAACTTACTAAACGCCCGGCTCCCTCCGGTGATGTTACTAGAAGGGAGTGCGAACACAGGCAATTGAGTTCATCGGGCAACGCGTGTCGTGGGAACGCAACTCCTAGTACCCACGCCGCCCGTGAAAAGGCGGCGTCGAGCGGCAGATTCGGGGAAGCTTCCCTGAAGCCCCCCCTCACCTGGCCTTGATGCAAAGGCAGCAGCGCCGCCGGCTCCACCTTTGCCTTCTCCTTGGCCGCGGGACAGCCTTCTCGGGGCGTCGCCGGGCTGTGACGCCATCAGAAGGCGCGTCCCCTATTTCGGCAGAGAAGCGGAAAGGCACCATAGAGGTAGGAAAGGAGAGCGAAGGGAAGAGTGGGCTTTCCCCTCTTCAAACCGTCGAACTTGGGAATCGCCATAGATATGTAACCAGAGAGCTCGGGTGGAAATGGTAGAGCGGCCGGTAGAACCAAGACTTCCGAGTTTGCTGGAGCATATATGGAGGAAGACTTTGGATTGGAGTTAAGGACGGAAAAAAGACAATGCAGAAATCTGGATTGTATTGGGGGCGCCCTATATAAAAGCCCCCCGCAAAGGTGGAGTGTCACAGAGTATTGCACATCCATTCCCAGCCAGCAGGGGACAAGTTTAATCCCTGTAAGTCATCCAGCGTTTCTCAAACTTGGCAATTTTTGTGGACTTCAAGTCCCAGAATTCCCCAGCCTGCATGCAGTGTGCAGGTAACTAAATGGTTTATCCAGGGAAAGCAGGAACTGTATTAAATTGGACTCCAGGGTTGACCGAGTACACCACCTCCAAATTTGTGAGGTCCCCTAAAATTTGCTGGCAACCCCCAAGTGATCGCAATAAATAAATAAAAACACAAACGTATTTATTTAGCGTATGGTACAATACACTCCGATAGTATCTTTTCACTAGCCTCCACTAGTTGTGACACTGCTTAGGTTTTACAAAAGCAGCCAAGGCCATTAAGTGATGCTCCAGTCAGAGCTGAAGAACCTTCTTGTATGAGAAGCGAAACGTCTTCAAAGAAAATCCAGAAAGTCCAGTTGCCTCCTGAAAAAGCATCTTTGGGACAATTATGACCCGGATGACTGAGAATCTCCATAGAAAGTGAGAGACAATGCGGGATACTTAAGGCACTGGACTAGAAATCGGAAGACTGTCGGTTCTAGTCCCACCTTAGGCATGAAAGTCAACTGTGGTGACCTTGGGGTCAGTCCTTCTCTCTTGGTTCTAGTAAGGAGGCAATGCCAAACCACCAGCTTCCCATCATAGCTATCTGCAATTGCATTGACGCACGACCGAATGCGTGCAGCTGGGGCCTGCGCACACCTGCAACATATCGTGTACATCTATCTACCCTATCTATCTATCAATCTATCAATCTATCAATCTATCTATCTATCTAATATAAAGGAGGCTGCACTTCAATGGTTAGACGGCTTATTGGTATCTGAACAAAAATCTTTTTAACATTTATATTTTATTGTGTTTTTCTAATCTAGGTGAAATGTTAATATATACTGCAAGTCCATGTATGATATGCCATACACTAAATAAATAAGTAAACAACCGCCCACTCAAGAAACTACCAGGAACACCTCCATCAACCCTGATAGGACAAGCCACTAAGTATATAAAGAGAGAGCAAATTCCTCTCTCTTCTAGCACTGATGATGTTACCTAGTTGGGTCACGAAACGTCTGCAAAAAAACCACCAAGCTCAGAGAGCACCAAGGACCCTGAAGAGACAATGTTGTTGGATGATGGACCAAGTGGCCCCTTTAGCTCCGGCTTTATTATTCATATAAAAACAATGATATGCGTGTGTGTGTGTGTGTGCGCCCGTGCGTGCGGGGGTGTATGATAATACTATATAATTTATATTATGATGACATTTAGCTGCCCCATCTCGCCTAGAGGTTTAGAAAGACAGTTTCGCTTCCCAGTCAGTCAATATGGGCTGAGCAACGTGAAGATGGAGGCAGCCAAAGGATTCCTCCTACACTTTCCCTCGCCAACTTTACATAGCCCAGAGGCACCGGCACACTTTAGAAGCAGCTGCCCTGCCGGCCTCCCCGCCCGTCGTCCCTTGTTTTGCCATCCTAAACCCTGTACATTCCAGATCCACCCGCCTGGGATTGCCTCGATGCCTATGCTTTGCGACGTAAAACTGTGCCGAAAGAAATAGACCTTTTAAATGGGATTTTAAAGTTATTATCCTCTATCTTTATTAGTAACGCCTTATTAATGTTAATAGGGCGAAGGGAAGCCCTTTTGCTGCGACGCGGGGACACAAAAACATCAACTAATATTACTGAGGTTTCATTAATAAATACTACACTTAAAACTCCATTTAAAAGCTTTATTTCTTTTGGTGGCTGCTCGGCTCACCTGCGGCAGTACGAGGCTTTTTTCCCTTCTTGCGGCAGCGTAGAGCAGAAAAGAGGACAGGAAGGTGCCGACGGATGACTAAAAGCAACGGACAAGAATTCCGCCATAATAGGAAGGTCGATTCCAAATGAACTGGGGGATGGCCAATTTGGACGGACGGGAGGTCGCCATGCCGAGAAGGTCTAGGTGTTAATGCTAGGGGACGGAAAAACCTGCCCTCCTGTGGTCAAAACGGGTATTGCGGCCGCCGAAATAAATAAACCTTTTGAATGGGATTTTAAGGTTATTATTCTCTATCTTTATATTAACGCCTTATTAATATTAATAGGGCGACGGGAGGCCCTTTTGCTGAGACCCTGGGGCAGAGTAAGATAACCTAATATTAGTATGGTTTTATTAACAAAGAATAATAAACTTAAAACGCCATTTAAAAGGTTTATTTCTTTTGGGGGCTGCTGTACCTGCTTGTCCCTTAGCGAGAGATGGCGCGGCCTTCAAAAAGGCCTGTAATGATGAATTAAGGTTACTTTGATAGGTGCTAACTTTAAAGATAAACCTCACCAAACATACATAAATTTATTGCTATGCTTAATATTAAAATGAGTGAGATTAGATTTTACCTTCGCTGCTAGTTTTGAAAATGACGCATTTATTAAAATGTTTTATGTCTACCTACATCA